>MNCI01008071.1:180371-272226 GCA_015680685.1 Gnetum montanum | reverse complement strand
TTTTTGCCGAGAAACTGCACCGATTCAAACTGTCCCCGTGCTAGAAGGCCCTGCAAAATCGTAACCGACGATCACCGCGGGAAGGCCCTGCAACTGCAAATCCGACTCCGCCGTGCCCTGCAACTGCAATCCGAATTCACCGTTGCTTGCTAGAGAAGAAAGGGGTTTTCTTTTGAAAGATAACGCGCCCAAAATAGAGGGTTTAAACTGCCCGAAATGTTTCTGTTTTGCCCCCAAAACTGATTTAGGGCTTCCTGCGTTTTTGTTTGAAAATTCATCCTTGAATCTTTACCGTCATTGCCACTGATTGTAGAACCAAGGGCCAACGTTTTATGGGTCTGTAGACTGCTTAAATTACCTGTAAAAACCTTCAGAATTGCCGCAGCCTCACCACCAAAATCGCAACAACATATCCTGCGTTTTTTCTGGTTCATTTCCCTGCGTTTTTTCTGGTTCATTTCCCTGCGTTTTTTTTGTTTGCCGATGCTCCACAGCCTGCAATACACATCGGTTCCTTGCGTATGAAGGTTTCAAGCTTTGTTTTTTTTTTTTTGAATTAATACCCTGCAACGCTGTCCCCTTTTCCTTCGCTTTCTTCTCCCGCAGGTGGATGGATATTGACTTACCTTCTCTTTTTCCGTAACTTTAAAACAATGAAGGCATTGCTGGTTTTGCTAATTTTTGATTTTGTCTTGTAAGGGTATATCCGGATTTTGAACAACCGAAATTTGCAACTCGTAATTCTCACAAATCACATACTTTCTTCCTTGCCATAATACTAATTTCGAATTTTGTAGGGGACAAATTTGGTACCTTTATCTCAACACCCAACCTTCAACATTAAAGTTGAAATGCTCATGTGCCTTCACAACCATAGATTCTTTTTCCATTAAAATATTTCAACTGTTCCATGAAGTGGCCAAATGTGCCAACAACAATATACTCAGTCTTTGAGTCAAAACATAGATCTTGGAATTGTGCAATTTTCTTAAATCTGATCCTCCTTGTCACGTTGACGTTGTCGTTATTTCAATTTATTTACATCGTTTTCTACTTCTTTTACGATTCATCGAATCAAATTGTTTCACGGAATATCTATAATATTTGTCAATTTACTAATTGAGTAAGTCCTTGTCTGATTGATAAGACCATTCAGGGCACCGTGGATTCATTTTCTCCAGAACGGCCCTCGCACGGATCCGTGGTTAAGACTGTGTACACGGATTTTCATTTGGTATTTTCTAGCGCCCTACGTTTTCTTTCGTTACAGTTTTCTGGCACTAGAAGGAGGGCCTGAATCTTCGATTCGTATTTTACGGGTAGACCTGTAAGCGATCTATACCCACGTCCATAAAAACGTAAACATAATACCTCTAGGGAAGTTTACAAAAAATCGTGTAGTGTAGATTGGTCACAGCAACGATTCCTTTGGAATCCTACAGGGTAAAAAGCCTAATCATAATTTTGTTTGGTTGTTGCCTTTTAGATCCTGTCGTTTCTTGTCATTAACCTATCTAAGAAATGGATTCTGCATATGCAACCACTGTCGCTATGACCACCACCGACTAGGGTGCCACATCCATAAATCCCATCGCCACCACCGAAACAGCTTCTATTGCAATAGGACCCCAGGGACCATCACGTCGTTTGTTGGGATTACAGGGCAAGGATCCTGTATTCATCATCGTGACTCCTAAAGAGTATAATTTCATCTGTGTTAAGATCCAAGCAAAGCTTGCCCTTAGCTGAGCCGAGATTGAGGCAAAATGAAATTATGAGTTGATCCACAGAGGGGGTCAAGATTTCACCCCTGCCGCCTATGACATTATCCCCCTGATCGAACATTATCATGAACTCCCGACCCAACTGGTTATGGCTAGGACTCAGACTACACGGTCCATTCTAGAATCGCAAAATGGGGAGGAAGAGGAAGATGAATTCACAGCCCAATTTGAACACACGGATTCATACCATACCCTCAACCCCCATACATACATAAATCCCTTGTTTCCTTTCACCGAAGAAGCCACCCAAACCCACATTCCTGTCATCCCACAGGCCACTACGCAATCATCCATCTTGCAAGTGCAAATACCATCTCAAAATAACATGGGGGAAGTCTGTTTGCCACGTGTAATCAGTATCCCATCGGTGGTACCTGTGTCCACCACACCCCATTTCATCCCCTAAGTGAAACCTCATACCACACCTATAACCCTCCAGGTGCAAAATCTAGTGCAAACCTTATTGTCACAACCCACTACAAGGCAACAGATCGCAACCACCATTTAGCTGCAACGATTCGTTCAACAAACCACGGCTGGTCAGTGGATCATGCCTGTTGCACAACATGATCAGTCTACGTTATATGGTGTACAACCCTTAGCCGCATCCACCACGCATGTCCCCTAGATAAATGCAAAATACCCTTACAATCTCCATCCTACATATCCGACGGTGGCCAATTTCTCTGCTCAGCTTGGTGGGTGGTGGTTTTCACAAGCTGCTCCATCCGTGGGGATAGTCCCCGTAGCACCACCTGTCAGCCAAGCCATCGCTCCATTCCCATTACCTAGCACTACTCTTTCAGTCCAACCCCCAGCCCCTCCTGTGCTGACTTCTTCATCAACAAGCTTGGATCAAGCTTTTTCGCTTATTCCGGCCCTCACTAAGGAAGTTAAGCGCCTTAAGGCTGTTGGCTCTGATACGATACAAATCTTGGATTTCTACCAGGATGATCTTATCAGCCCAGTGGTTCCTATGTTGTCGTTGCCTCTAGGAATTTCGTTGCCTCATTTTACTAAATATAATGGGGAAGGAGATCCTAATGCCCATCTTGTTACCTTTAGGTCTGAATCCTTGTTATTGCAGTAATGGCCTCACACGATTATTCGTGTCTTTGCAATGTCTCTGGCAGGGAAAGCCTTGGACTAGTATCGAGCGCTCCCTTGCTCTTCCATCTCAACCTTGGAAGAGCTCCTAACACAATTCATGACTCGCTTTAAGTACAATTTAAAGCCAAGAGTTATGCTAGACCAACTTATGGGAGTGAAGCAAGACCCGCTTGAGCTAGTCCAAAAGTTTATACAGCGATGGAGCGCTACTTTGAATGAAATCCATGAGCCTATCGCAGAAGCCCATTTGCTGGCTATTTGCAAAGGAGCAGTTAACAACTTCATCAAGTCTAAGCTATATTACCTTGCCCCTCTCTCCTTGGGTCAGGCTTTCGCCCAAACTAAGAGCATCCAAGATGCTGCTGAGGCTAGCAAAGACCCGGTGTATGTGGCCTATAAAAATGCTAACAATAAGGGTAAAGACAAGGGTAAAGCACCAACGATGATAGTAGCTGCGTTGGTTGAGGGTGCTAAAAACAAGAATAACAAGAAGGCACCCATAGCGTCTACTGAGACCACGCCTAGTGCAAGCAGCACCAGCCAAGACACACCTGTCCCTAAAAAGCCCCCCCAGCCAAAGCCAAACTTCGAGCTTAAAGATTGCTCAAAATATACAGCCCTGCCTATAAGACATTCAAAACTGTTGAAACAATTATTAGGGGTAGGATACATTCAGAATAAGAAAGTATCTGAAGAAGCTCTACAGTGTCACAAGTGTCATTGTGAATTGCTGAAGAATCCTTCTTTAGCCCTACCTAACAAATTGCCAATTCCGAAGTCTTTTAGGCTGGACCGTTTTTGTGATTACCATCAGTTGTGTGGTCACGACACTGATTACTGCTAGGTGTTGAAAGGCGACATTCAACGCATGATTGACAATGGTTCTATGAAACTAGACTGCAGTAGTCCTATGCGTCTTGAAAACCAAGCGTTGCATGTGTACATGGATCTGTTAAATGCAAATAACGCACCGTACACCATCAACATGGTAAGTATAGACAGTGAAGGTAAGGTACCACCTAAACAACCCTTTGTTTTACGCATACCTACTAGTTCACCTCAGGGGGGAAGTTCTTCACTGACAGTTAGCGGCATCCCGAGGCCACCCTTTGTTATTCGGGCATCCTCTCTAGCTTTAACTCAGTCTCACATTAACAATAAAGCCATGGCCATGTCCATGCCTACTCCTAAGGTACCTTTTATCCTTAGGGTACCAAAACCACTGGCTGCTCCTTTTACATAGGGGCAAGCTTCTAACCACCACCATCAATCACCACCAAATAAAAAAAGGGAAGGAGATGCGTCAATTAATGCCACCAAAAACCACTCTACACTAGGCTTCGCTAAGCCCAAGCCCTTGGCTTTTGTCCCTTTGCCTGCACCTTATGGGCAGGATAAGGGTACAGAAACATAGACACCTCCCCTCGGCAGGAAGAAACACAACTCTTTGACTGACGTTATTCCACCTTGGGAGATTCATCTCTTAGGGCGAATGGAAGAAGATAGAGGGGATAAACAACCTAGCCTAGAACAGGACCTCCTCGATGCATTTACGCAAGTCAAGCAGGCTCTAAAATAGAAGAACACAACATTGAGCCTCTATGACTTGCTTATGACATCTTAAAAGCACCATGAGGCTATGGTCTGTATGTTGACATCCATACCTATGGATGAAGGCTTACTAGCAGAGGAGGAAGCGATACATGCAGTCATGTTTCCCTCCACCGCTAAGCGACCTAAACCAACCCCTTTGACCTTTCATGATGAATCCATTAAAGATGACCCCAAGAAAGGTCGAGTGATGATAAAACCCATGTTTATCACCATCTGGGTTGGTCAACATCGGATTTGGAGAGTGCACGTTGACGATGGCATAGCTACAAATGTCATCCCTTATCCTATAGTGGATAAGTTGGGCTTGGTCGACTAGATCAGTCCTACAATGACATCGTGCCTAGATCCATTCAATGGGGTATAGGTTCAAGTCAAGGGGATGATGCATATCAAATTTGTGGTAGGGGATCAATTCCCAATAGATGCCACATTCATCTCTATAGAGGAGATGCCCGGTTTCAACCTAATCCTAGGGAGGTCCTGGCTAGCCTAACTGAGGGTAATTTCATCACCAATACACCAGGAGATACACCTCCCTTATGCGGGGGGAGAGGTAGTAATACACGGTGATGAAATAACTCCCAGAACTGTGAACAACATTGAAGAAGAATGGGGTTCGGAGATTGAAACATCCGAAGATCAAACCCATGTCTGAATTCCTGAATAAGCCAAAACGAATGATGACAGCCTAGCCTGGGCCAACCTACCATTTCATGAAGATGGTATAGAAGAGTTAGATTATAAACCTCCCCACCCTTGCGCACCACTACACCTAAAAACCATTAAAAAAAATTGTGGGCTAGTGATTGATTTGAGTGGTATTTACGTGCATCGTTACACTTCTACTAGTTTTCTGCCTACGCTTATCAAATTTGATTGTCAGTTTTCTTTAATGTACATACATATTTATGCTTTCTATCTATTACACTATTTAAATTTTCCATTTTTACACCATTTACGCTTCTTGAATTCTATTAGTCATGTTAGTACAATTATGCAAACATGCACACTTTTATCAATTACATTCCTTGACACACGCAGATGGCCTGCAACAGCCTAAAACTAGTGATGGCTCGCAACAACCTAAAACTAGTGATGGCCCACAATGGCCTTAAACTAGCAAAGGTCCTCAATGGCCTAAAACTAGCTAATCTGTTTGTATCTTACACAAACGCTACGTGACGGCCCGCAACGGCCTTAAACTAGCAATTCCATTCTATAGTCATAATAACATAACCTATCCAAAGTCTTTAACAATTCTTTTTACGCTTTGTATAAATAAAGACATAAAATTAAACATAAAATAAATAAAAAGCCATAAAAAAATATCATGAGTAATCTTGCCAACATTCATATTGCCATAGTTCAATTTCATCAATAAAATTATGCGTAAGTCACAATTACGCATCTCCCCTAGTACCACTATCACCCGTATCCCTTAAGTCTGCCTCTAAGCCTAACAAATCATTCTCAAGTGAGCCATCCCTTTTAGAGGGTATTCCTTCATGAGGAATGTCATCTTCATGGGGTTTTTGCACTAACACTAGCTCCCCAAGAGGATGGTGTGCGTCGTTATGCTCTTCTGCTTAAACGTGCTCTTCATTCTATCTACCTTTTTCATCCATTCCTTGTACCTACATACAATAAATACATCAGCAAAAGCCACGATAGGATAAATCAGAAAATTTAAATTCAATAACACTCAAACTTACTTGCGATGGTCCTGCATCTGCAGCAAAGGGGAGTTGATCTAAACCAACCCATAGGCGTTGCATAATTTCATCTTCAGTTAATTTAGACCAAACTCCATTTTCTAGATTAGTTCTAGCCTTCACCTTCTCTTTCTCCATGCTAGTCCATAGAGGTGGTTTAGGGACGAAAGTAGGAACTGTGGTCTCGTCCCCGGGAAGGGTAATTTCCCTTTCTGGGGATGCGCTTACCATCACCTACTCCTGGAACTTCTCAAAGGCCTTAGATGCACCAATGACATCGAGGAATAGCTGCAAGGATTGAGCTTCAACGATAGAATCTCGATAGTGTTGATGATAAGCGAGACTTTCTCACTTATACAAATGCTTATGATTTTTTTCTTTCTGCCCCCACTCTTGGACACTTGCGCAAAAGTCCTTCCAATCTTGGTTCTTCTGGGCCAAGAGTTCTATTTGCATCCTTTGCTCTACCAATTCCTGACTGGTTTGCCTGCTATTCCTGACCGTGGTCCAGTAGCGAGCATAGTCAATAACAGCCGTCTGCCAGTCCTCTTCACCCATTCCCCGTGCCTGCAAGAATTCACATCTCGATCTTAAGTCTCCAACCTCTTTGGTTAGAGACATCCTTTCCTTCTCTGGCCTCTGCAGCTTCTTCTAGAGGTCTTCATTGACATTTTGACTGTGGCACATTTATGCATAATGCACATTTATGCATTTCCTTGTAAATGTTGTGTGGCACGACTACCCCTTCCGATGAAGGCTCCACTGTGTCTAGGTCAATAGGCTCCGTAGGGTCCCACCAAAGGTGAGCTCCTGATAACAAATATTATTAAACGTAAATAAACATTATAACCATTATAATAAAACAAGCGTACTATAGCTGTAACATACTAGCCCCAGGATCGACATGCTTGAGACGCTCGGTCATATCACTGACAACACCTTCCATGAAGGCAAACTTATTAGGGAATTCCCCCCACACTCTACTTACAACAACGGACAGGGATGCACCTCGTTCATCTGTAGCATAATTAAGTCAAAATTTCTAGTTATTAACAAAATCCATTAAAAATTTTTAATACACTGATTACCTGTGCCAATTATAGTGGGGAGTGCATCAACGTTTTCTACCTCCTCTCTCTCCTCACACACAAAGGTCTGTGCATCACTTATTCTAATAGCCGAGGGCTCCTCTTCCAAAACTGGGGCCCCTTCCCCACGCCGTAATACCATTTCCCCTATTTCAGGGGTTAACTGCTCTGTAGGTCTCCCTGTTTATGCCACATGAAACATTTAAATAGTTTAGAATACCCTGAATAAAGTTGCGTAATACAACAATTGTCGTAACTTTCACTATGTCCTTATGCTTACCAGGCGGAGGTTTACTCTGTTGAAGTCTGACTTGCACAGTTTTGCCTATGCCACCTATTGGTTCCATAGGGCCTTGGTTAGGTGGGGCCTTTTACGCTGAATTGAGGCATCTACAATCTCTGTAGCTAGACGCTTCCCTCGTGACGCATCACTAGTGTAAGTGGGAACCACCCCATCTACGTTGTCAGGGCCCCGCATTCGAGGTGCCACCACATCCCTAGTTGTTATAGACAGTGACTCCCCAATTTCCTTCGGAGGATCTTGTGCCTAGGTAGTGCCGAAAATATGAGAAATCCAAGGTTTGGATAACTGGTCTCGGTCTTGTAGCACCCAGACCCCATTCCTCTAGACAACCAAAAATTCGGCAAAACGCCGAAGGCAAGCTATGAAGTAGGCGAAGTGCACACTAAAACGTGACACGAGATTTTGGTGGAGCCTCACCATTTCAGTGCGTAACCCCTTAGTGAAATAGCTTGCCCAGTTGAATTGGGTCCCTTCCTCCATCACCTCTCGCATAATATGGGCCTATTCTATAGTAAAGAACTTCCCCTGCAAGGGGATAAATAGTCTTGGTGACCTCTAATTCGATCTTTTCACAAGGGATCCCCTTGGTTTCCTTCTTCGTCTCCAACCGCTCCTCCAGATCTTCCTGACATTTGACGCTTCTCCTCAATTTTTCCTCTATAGGAAGATCATCAGAGGGGATGCTGAAGAGGTCAGTAAATAGCTGAGTGTCGATATCAAAGTTTACATGCATGTGACGCACACGCGTGCAAAAACGTTCAGCTCCCTCGCTGAAGGAGTTGACTAGGGTTAACATTTCTCTTGCGGAGACATCAGGGGTTACGGCTATGAATAAATGCATCAGCCTCGCTTCCTGAAACTTGGTGACCAACGCAACTGGGGCTGCTGCGTGGCCAAGCCAACATTGTGCCTCCTTTATGTCACCATAATGGAAAAGGAGGGTGTTCGCCTCGCGGCCGAAAATCGTGATGGTAATCTCCCAGGATTCCCTGACTGATAACACAAGGCACATGTCAAGATAGTGAAAACACTATTACACAACATTTCAAAACAAAAAAAAATATAATGCCTTGTAACTAATAGTAGCAACGAAACTTTACCAGGTCTAAATGGTAAAGGAAATGGAGGGAGCTTCCTTTGCACGTCCGCGAGGGTAAGGGGCAGGTTCAAAGTCCATTCTTCATGTAACCACCTGAGATTCTATGAATTTTTGAAGGAATCAGCATAACGGGTGGGATACTCATGAATGTCGAAGGCCATCTGCCCCATTACACCAGCGCGTATGTTGCTAGTGGATGTAAACTCCTTTATTGCTGTTTCGATCCAAGACAATGTATCATTATTGCCTACTAACCCATTTTCGTTGATGAAAAATTTGTATCATACAACACATTACTATCCTACGCTTTGCAAATTCAGACATTAGAAACATAATGAAAATACTGCCAATAAAACAACGTACCCACCCGAATAATACACTGTGCCTAGTGGATTCTGAAAGTAAGTCGAGACATGATGAGCCACAAAAAAAGTATTATATGCATGATAACAACTAAATCTAGCCATTTCCTAGATCGAACTTAAGTGCCTCAATCCTCTGGCACTAAGTTCACAGTCTTGGGGACACCTGGTATCAATAGCCCCATCTATCAGGAAAGCCAAGATGCCCTATGTAGAACCCACTAACAGATGTTTCAAAATAGCGTCAGCCACATCCCCTGACAAGTACGACCACACAATAATACTGTAGTTACACAGCAAAAACTGTAGAAAATCCAACGCATCCTTTCGGAACCATATAGCCTTCCCCTGCAAATAAGTCTGAGGAGGAGGAACATTGCGTATGATAGGGTTTATACAACATAAAACCCTGACTATATCCAAAATGATTAGGACGGGTTTCACCATGATACTGTACAGAAAATAAATGCGTTACCGCCTAGATTCTGATTTCATGTTTAAACTATAGGAAAATTTACAAAATTACACTCTATCCATACAGTTGAAATCGCCTAAACCCTTGTAATAGTATAAGGTTTGTCTCAGACAATGGAGATAGATGCAATACCGTTGTATAAACCCTCATTTTAATGCGAGGTCTACAACCTAAAAATCTAATTTACGTAGATGATGAAAAAAGAATAAACACAACAAAGAAGAAGCATATCACCAAAACCAATACAAATAAACAAAGGATGGCCTACCAATTCAGGGGAGTGACATCTCTCACTTCAACCAAAGCCTGTGAAGCACACTGTAGACTCCCTTGTACTTCGTCAATTTTTGCCAATTTGGCGTTCTTCCCTCTTACCTTTGGCACCATTATTACAGTCCTTCACACCTTCACAAATAACACGCTACAACCTTTTGCCCTTTCTCCCTCTCTTTGTGACAGCCAAGAATTCAAATTTGCGATAGCCAACAGCCTGTTTTCAATAAGAACTGCCTACTTATATGCAAAACTAACCAGCTTGATGCCTGATTTAAGTGAGACTTGCCCAAATGCTGGTGTCAGTGTGAGCTGGAACCAGAAAATCAAGGCATTAATTGTGATATATATCACATGCATTACGGTCTAAAATGACCTTAAACTACTGCGTCTTATCTCCTCGTAATCAGGTCGCATTAATTACAGGCTGTTCACAATGTTCAAAATTCAGTTGGCTCCTCACACTCAAAAACGTAACATCACATCCTTTTTCTTTTTAAACTAAACCAAGCGTTATTCATTAAATACTTATAGCATCCAACTTAGCACCTTTCTAATTACTTTCATATTTGACAATTTTGCAGGACAATTGACAAATGGACAAAACTTTATCTATGCTCCTAGTTTTAACAGGTCCACACGGGGAAATCATTTGACAATTTGATCCCACGCTAGTAGAAACTAACTCTACCCTCGATGACGCAACCATAGCCACATCAGAAACATCTCTACACTGGCCAGAACAATCGATGCGCATGCTAAATCTGGAAGTCAGAGATGTAACCAAAGACCTCCTCAACGAGGTCTCTATGGTTATGCATAAAAGTGAGACTAAAACTCTTAAGGTTAGTTCTTTACTAGACCAAAAGATACATGCCAACATAAAATAGGTCCTCTAGAACAACATCACAGTGTTTGCATGGTCATACAAAGATATGCCAGGACTAGATCCAAGGTTAATATAACACAACATAATTCTAGATCCCCATATCAAAGCAGTTAGATAGAAAGCATGAAGAATTAAGCCAGAAGTCACGCTAGCAGTACATGATGAGATCACTAAACTGTACCAGGTTGGTTTTATTCACGTAGTCGATTACTCAGACTGGGTATCCAACATTGTAGTTGTTCCTAAAAAGACCAGAGGGATACGCATCTCCATAGACTTCCGAGACTTGAACAAAGCTACAATCAAGGATAATTTCCCGCTACTGAGTATTGACCAATTGGTGGATACAACCGCTAGGCATGCGCTTTTATCCTTCATGGATGGCTTCTCAGGCTATAATCAAATATGCATCAACCTAGAACACCAGCTGACAATGACATTCATGACACCCTGGGGGACCTTTTATTACACCATGATGCCTTTTGGGTTAAAAATTACCAGAGCTACATATCAATGAGCTATGACGTACATCTTTAGCGATTACATCTTAGGGAGACTAAATGATTATGTTGATGATATAGTTGTTAAGTTTATAAAGTCAGAGGATCTGGAGTTAGTCCTTAAAAGATGCTCTAAATACAACCTCTGGCTCAACCCAAAGAAGTGCATGTTTGGAGTCAAAAACGAGTGCATGCTAGGGTTTGTGGTATCGAAAACTGGTGTATGAGTAGATCCTGACAAAGTCAAGGCCATTGTTGAATTGACAGCCCCTACAAATCTCAAGCAGTTACGCAGATTGCAAGGGAGGTTATAGTTTATCTGGCACTTCATTTTGAGACTAACTGATAAATTGCACCCTATGTAGCACCTGCTTAAAAAATGGGTCAATTTCAAAGGGACCGACGATTGTCAGCATGCGTTTGACAGCTTGAAGCAAGAACTTCAATGCTTACCAATAGATGAGCATGTACATAGTTTAAGCCCTATTTTAATAGGCCTCGAAGCACCATTATATTTTGACGAAGCTTCAACTGCTAGAGGTGGTAGCATCGCTACAGTCATTACGCTATCACCTGAGGATGTGCGTCTTCACACTTACCGCTTGACCTTTCCCTGTACGAACAACATGACAGAGTACGAGGGGCTTCTCAAGGGATTATTAACAACCAGAGAGCTTGATGTTCAACACCTGGCAATTAGGGGTGATTCGATGCTTGTTATAAATCAAATCTTAGGAGTCTACACCTGCAAGGCTGCACATTTACAGCCCTACTGCGATATTGCTAAAGATCTTCTGAAGCAGTTCATGATGATCGATGTCCAACACGTGCCTAGAAACAACAACACACTAGCCAATGCACTAACTACATTAACTCTAAATATGTCTTCGCACCTATTTGACACTTGTCCCGCCTTAATAACAGATTATATAGATCCTATCATTTAGGTGGTGCAAATTCCTTCACTGCTCGAGGATAGAACGCCAGAGTGGTATGACAACATTAAAACTTACCTCTTGCATGGCGAACCACCACATGAGCTAACATGCATGAAAAAAGATGCAATCTGTAAGCGAGCTAGGTAGTATGTCATCATAGGAGATAGTACTCTTTGTGGATGCTCTTTTGATGGAGTATTGCTTACTTGTGTTAACAAAGACCAAGCACAACGTATAGTTGGCAAGGTTCACGAGGGATTATGTGGAGGACACGTAGCACCATGAGCCATGGCCTCTAAAATCCGTTGCTTAGGGTATTATTGGCCGTACATGGAAAAATATTGTCTTACAAAGGTTAAAATGTGTGACATGTGTTAGTGTTATGCAAACCTTATACATGTGTAGCCTACAGAACTACACACGACCTAGATTAGATGGCCCTTTCAACGATGGGGACTAGACATTATAGGGCCTATCACACCAAAATCTTCTACAGGTCATAGCTTCATAATCACCGCTACTAAGTATTTCATGAAGTGGGTGGAAGCCATCCCTTTACGAAGGATCACGTCTCAACAGATCTGTCATTTCATTCTAGACAACATTGTAACTAGATTTGGTCTCCCGATGACTATCGTAACCAACAATGGGCCACAGTTTAGCAGTATGGAAACCAAATCCTTTTGTGATAACCTCAGTATTAAACAATCTTTTTCCTCACCCTATTACCCGCAAGCAAACGGTCAAGTTGAAGCAACAAACAAGGTCATTATCAACCTGCTCAAGAAAATGCTCGACAACAACAAGAGACGGTGGCATGAAAAGATCGTCTATATGCTATGGGCGTATCGTACTACATGTAGACCAGCTACAGACAGTACACCCTATAGCCTAGTCTATGGTTCTGAGGCGGTGCTGCCCCTTGAATTACAAGTTCCTTCTCTGTGGATGGTCCTCTCCATGATTACAAATAAGGCTTAACACACCCAGTCTCAGAACATGGATTTGGATTTAGTAGAAGAGAAGCGAATACAGATGCTTGATACCATCGAAAAGTATCAAGATAAGCAGAGGTAGAAGCACCGTCATAATCCTCAACAACGTCTGATCAAAAAGGGAGATTTGTTTCTCAAGGCCGTTCGCGAATCAGTAGGTAAGTTCTTTGCAAACTGGGAGGGCCCTTTCTTGGTAGTAGATGTGTATGGTAACAGTGCATTCAAGCTAGCATACATCCATAACAATGAGTTACCGAATCTTGTGAATCATATATATCTAAAGCGGTACTACATCTAGCTGCATATCCAGTGTTAACATCAGGCATGGTAAAAATCGTCTGCTACGACGCTAAACTAGCAACAATCATCTACTACGACGTAAAACTGGCATTCCCTTCACGTGTCTGCCATGACGCTAAACTGGCAATGATCGTCCGCTACGATGTAAAAATGGCACTTTCTGCATGCATTCGCCACGATGCTAAACTCGCAACAATCGTCTGCAACAACGTAAAACTAGCAAGTTGAAACCGTCCGCTACGACGTAAAATTGGCAATGTTGTACAGGTCTGCAAAGACATAAAACTGGCATTTCCTGCATGCGTTCGCCATGATGCTAAACTGGCACCGGTTGTCTGCCATGACATAAAAATGGCACATGTGAGTATCCATTTGCTGAGACGTAAAACCAGTACAGAATTGTCCTTGGGTCATGACATGAAACCGACATCCAAAGCACGGTCTGCTGAGACCATAAATTAGCTCTACCACCGTTCGCTACGATATAAAACTAGCATTTTTTGGTCTGCGCAGACTTTAAACTAGGACCATGGTCTGCTGGGACTTAAAACCAGCAACGACAGTCTACCAGGACTTAAAAATGGGACCTACAGACTACCACCATGCAAATCAAGTGAGCGTAATCATCTCTGTGTGGCTGCAAAACAAATGGGGTGGGATGTTGGGATAGCCCCATCATCGCTACCTCATAGGCATTTTGCTGATTCCTCGGATGTGTTGAAAGGCATACTACTGACCCTTCAGAGATGCCATCACTGCACCCATTTCAGTGATGGCACCTCTGAGAGGTTAATTTTGCCGTTTGGAGCCCCAAAGGAGTTCTCATCAACTACGACCTTGGGGATCTTCGCTCATCATCACTATCAGACTCTGGCTTCACAGATTCACCTAGCTGGTTCTTTGCATAACTAGTAGGGTGCAATGAGTCTGATGTTCTTTGACGGTGATATATTGGGTCGAGCATCAACATTGAGACCTTGGCCTCTAGCTACGGTTGCTCATCCATGGCCCGCTCACTCTGTCTCGCCTCAATGGTACTTATTTCAACAACCTCTCCGGTGATTCGCATAAGCAATGGTGTCCTCTGTTTTCTTCTTTGGTTGCAGGTTACTTGCTACGGGGACGTCGTTCAAAGGTGCATTCATCTGAGCGGTGAAATGTAGACAACATTTTGAGATGGCCGCTTAGGTTACCCTGTCCACTCAGGAGTGCATCCCTGTTTTCTTCATAATCCTACCTCTTGCTCCTGTTCCCCTCCTTAGCCATTCCATTTGTTTCCCTTACGCAAAATGTCAATACGTAGCATACGCTTTCCGCATCTGCATTACAATCAAGTCCATGAACCGGTGTAATGCAACTCACCTAGTGGATGCAAAAAAAAAAGTGGGTCAGCAAAATGGATGAAACACAACTCATCTAGGTCATGCAGATGCAACGCAATTTGTCTATGCAAGCCCCATCATCTAAAAAATGATGGCATAACTCCATGCAAACGCAATCACAGGAGAAAGCCTAATTGCTTATGCGTGAAAAAAACTATACTCGCACATTTGAGTCTTCCTCAAACATCTTTCCTCCTACTTTTGTAAGAATTCCCTCCCGTACCATTTTACCTCCTGTTTCCCTCATTTCTGCACTTCTACATTGACAGGACGACACTTTAGTAACTGTTGATGAACGCTGTTGGTACTTTTACCCATCGGGTGTTTCGTATTCTTTGTCGATGTCTTTCAGGCAAGCCCTCTAAATGTCAATAAAGACAAGCCATTGAAACACAGTGGAAATTGTGAATCGGCCTAAGGCAAAGATTCACGGTTCAGGCAAAATTTTGCAATAGAAATCCAGAAGACAGAATGAGGCAAAGAGGTACGTAGTATCAAGTCTCAAAGTTGCTTACAAATTTCAACCTTACTTTGTTTTCTCTCTTTACGCTACATTACGCAACGTAGCGTAGTGTCACTCAGCATAACTCTGCTTAATATAGCCCTATGTTAGAAAATAACTTACTTCAGTGAACTTGATGAAGTTTAAGGTTTAAGACTTGTCACGTATTCCGCTAAGTCTTTTTGTTCAGGGCTAAGTTTATGCTCCGTTACGCAGAGCAGCGTAATGAGCTTCAAGGAAGGAAAAGTCAGAGTCCAAGGAAGCGCAGCAGATTGATTTCTCCTTTTTTTCACAGATTGGTTGCTTTACGATCATTACACTATGCAGCGTAGACAAGCGTAATTTATTGTAAAGTTGATCATTTTTACACTCTATTATGCTTTGCAGCGTAAATGAGTGTAAAATAGCTAGAATCAACTACTCGCATGCTCTATTACGCTTTGCCACGCGACGTAGCGTAAACGAGTGTAATACAGCCTAAAGCCAGCTAAAGCAGTACTAGATACACGCCTGCTATCCACACGCATGATACGTTGATGAGCATATTATGCGTAATCATGAAGCAGCTTCAACGGAAGTGATCGACAGTGTACTTCGCCCCCTTTTCCAAAAAACGTGATGCCACATGACCAGTTTCAACAGAAAGTTTACCAAGTCAATGGTATTTTGAAGGTTCGAGACACGTCTGATCAGGGCCATGCCTTCTCCACGTACTACCGAACCTATAAATACTCCAGTTGGCGAAGAGATCTGGATCTTCTTCTGGGACTTCTTTTGGCAGCTATCACCTTTTAGTAGAGACAAAAGACATCTTTGAGCATTGGCAGCAGGAGCGGTCAGTCCTTTGGCGAAAATACAGTTCTCTCCATCGGCGATCATTGCTAGTTTTGAGCAGAAACTACCGAAGGCAAAGGGAATGGATCAGAGATCGAGAGATCATCTGGTGCGGTCGGTAAAATTTATTGATCAAAAATAGTTGATCGATAGACATCCAGACTTGACCTTCCTTGCATCCCATATTTGGCTTACGAGGTAGACCGAGCTTCATTCTGTACTCCTTGTTGAATAGTTTTCTTGTTATTTTGTGTATGCTTCACACAAGATAGGCGAAGTTTTCCATTGGAACTTTGTATACAATATACTCAGTCTTTGAGTTAAAACATAGATCTTGGAATTGCGCAATTTTCTTAAAGCTGATCCTCCTTGTCACATTGACGTTGTCATTATTTCAATTTATTTACATCATTTTCTACTCCTTTTATGATTCATTGAATCAAATTGTTTTGCAAAATATCTATAATATTCGTCAATTTACTGATTGAGTAAGTCCATGTCTGATCGACAAGACCGTTCAAGGCACCGCGGATTCGTTTTCTCCAGCACGGCCCTCGCATGGATCCGTGGTTAAGACTATGTACACGGATTTTCGTTTGGTATTTTCCAGCAACCGATGTTTTTTGTCATTATAGCTCCTACCACCTAAATCTACACACAAACATGTAGGTAGGGTTAAAAACCTTCTAGTAGAGCCAACCATGTTAGTGCACTTGGAAGAGGCTATAGGATGGAGCCACATGTTACACACAAAGTATCATATCAAGATCCATGAGATAAGAGTTCATAATCAAAATCAAAACTATAATTTCACATAGAAGATCAAGGAAATATGTTAATTGAGATTGCACTAAAAATTAACCATTCCCAAGGACAAATTGATCCACAAATGTCTCACCTATCTTAGATGTTATTGATGATCTTCCTTAAGAACTAATTAACCAAGCCTCACTTGATCTTGGATGAAATCAACCCTAGAAACAATCCTTATGGTTTACTTTTCCTTATGGATCTAAATCATGAAATCAAAAAATTACCCATGTGAATATTTAGAAGTAACATGAGCATGTTTTAGTGGAAAACCCATAAATTTTAACCATTATCATAGCCTAAGCACAATCACATGTGACATGGATCAAGTATGGTAGCCAAACACACCCTCCACAATGCTTTCCCATTGATGCAAGGTCTAGGCTACCTGAGGTACAATCATAGGTAATGTCGATCAAGTAGTAGTGGAAAACCTGAACCACCCACAATGCCTACCCATTAACCTTGATAAATCCACAACCAAGAGGATCAAATGCTCAAGAGTACAAAAATTGAAGTATTAGAGGTCATGAATGGTTTGGAACATAAAAAAAATATAAAATAGACAAAAACTAGAGACTACAAGTTAACCAAAACTTGTAATAAGGTCCTGATGAAGGCCACGATGCTGCCATGAACTAAGATACTCATCATTAATCTTTTTCACTTGACTCGAACCTATGACCAGGTTGCATTTTAGACCAAAATCTCATAATGAGTTATTGTGAATACCATGATTCAAGAAATGTGTACCTCAACTCAAGTCTTGGATCTATACAAGGTGATGACTTATAGGTTATTCATGATTAGTGATGAGTTGCATTTTAGGCGACCGCGATATCGCGTACGTGATATCATAGCCCAACCGCGATATCGCATATGCAATATCACAGCCTCTCTCCTCATCTATAAATAAGAGGTAGAAAGAAGATTTAGGAATGATAGTGAGTTAGAAAGTTAGTCAATTTTAGTTTAAGAATTTTAATTTCTTTCTCTCCCTTTTCCTCTCAGTGTATGCTCACAGTGTGGTGATTGTAATTGTATGACATCCTTATTCGAGTGTTACGTACTTGGACACACACATGACTAGAAATAAAGATCAAGATTAATTCATCATTGCAGCATTCACTTAGCTTAATTATTTAATTAATTGTTATTTACTACTTTCCTAGTTAATCTCTCTCACCCTTAAACTCATGTTAAAATGTGAAGTGAGTACGAGTTGATTATGAGGATTTTAGTGTGACTACTTGGTAACCCAATAGCGTACCTAGGATCTATGCTTGGTAATCCTAGTGGTAGTCGTGCATGAAGTCCAAGATGTGTACAGATAATCAAGGAACGATGCTCATTTCACTTAGGCTAGTTTAGATTCTCTCACCCTCTATCTCCTAGATTAGTGAATATTACTTTCCATTGCCTTCAGGAGTAGCATTAGATTAGAAACCCATCATACAACTCACTCTGGACTAAATCATATGTGATAAAGCTAACACTAGTCCAAGTGGGAAGACAGAGCACTGTGACCTAAGGCTAACTATCTAGATGCCACAACTAGTCTGTCTGCGGAGTTTGATCGGATCGTGCGTGTAGCGCTCGTATCCGTATGGTTGAGTGTAGGGGTACCTCGTCACTCATCATTGGCGCCATTGCCAGGGATGGTGCTAGTTATCTAGATTAGTTATATCATACAAGGTTGCTGTATAATAAATTAATAATATATCTTTTGGAAAGAAATAATTATAAAAAGTCACACTTAAATTCACACACAACTTCACAACCATGGCTCTCCTACAAGACTATAACAATGCCATACCCGGTGAGGAAGTTCATTGGAGAATAAATGAATTATATGACAATGAAGATTGGAGTATGCTACCCAAGGTGGGGATTTCTTATAAACATGAACAAAGGCAACATCATCGCAACACATGAAAGCCTAACTTACCCAATGATGATGAACCCCCACTGGCCATTACAAGCCTAATGCAAATACAAGAGGCTATTTGAATCTCACGTAGGCATCATAAAGAGAGCCATCTACCCAAGTGCAATTTAAATAACTTTCCTAATTTTTTAGGAGGCTATGACTTAGATCAACATCAACATTTACAAGCCTTCTACGATGCTTGCGTGTGGAAAAACATTGATAATGGTTGGCAAAAACTCAAGCTCTTCCCTATGACACTCGTTGGTCAAGCAAAAGTATGGTATAGATCGTTAAAACCAAATTCAATACGATGTTGGTCAAAAATGGTAGAACTCTTTAACGAAAGATATCAAACCTATGCAAGAGTGTCAGCCTTGAGGAAACAAATCCAAGAGTGGAAACAAGCACAACATGAACCCATGGATATGGCCTTAGAAAGATATTATGCACTATTAAATAACCATCCAAGCCATGGGTTTTCTTAGGAAAGGCTAATGTATCATATCATTGATGGGCTTCATAATGAGACAAGAGAAATCCTAGGGATGTATACCCAAGGTCAACTATACGAACTACGAACCCATCAAGTTGAAGAGCTTATTAAGCATGTAGAAAAGGAAGAAGGAGAATTGGCTAGATGGGAGAGTGTTGAAAAACATCAATGGGACAAAAATCTCAACTTAACAAAGGTCCATGATCATAAAAAGGAGAAATCAACCAATCTTAAGGTGGAAGAACCATCTTTGCTAGTACAAAAATCATTAGAAGAAGTCGAGGCAAAGATCAATAAGATGTTGGAATGGATGTGTCAAAAGTGTGGAGAATTTATCAACATTATTGGAGATAGAGTTTTGACAACCCAAGAAGCAGGACAAAACATTAGACAATCGGAAAGAAGGGATAAGGAAAATAAGAGCTCAACTTCCAATCATACGTATGAATGCAACATATGCCTGTATGATCACCCCAAGGGCCGATGCCCAATCTTGTTACATTTATATGAGCACTAGGGAAGCACATTACATCCCAAGTTAGTATAGAGATACTGTGTTCAATCACAGTGGAAACAATCCCAGTCGTGGAGTAGCCACCCCTAACTGGAGACACCCTTCATATCATCCGAATCTAAATGCTTACCTGGTTCAACATCTTGTTTCTCCAACTAGGTTAATATACTCTATCTCACCACAATACTATTCTCCTCAATACTATCAGCCCATGTCCTCAACACAACCACCACCTTGTGCACCTTACACTTTCCCCAATTTTCAACATTCTCATCTTTTCCCTCCTTCTACATCGCCACCAACTATTCCTAAGGTGCCTTCACCATAGCAACAAATCATGAATGCTACTTGTGTGACTACTACCAACAACAGTGAGAGGCCTCCTCAACATCAAAATAATTCCTTCTTTAAACATGACCGTAATAATGGACAACACAATTTCAAGGCCACTGCAGCCTCCAACTTAGCACAAGTCCAACCCTATGGTGAACCCTTATCTTTGAACCCAACGCCTCATGTTACTTCATCAAGGCCACCAACTAACACTCCAACAACCATACGACCCAATGAACACATGCATGGAGAGTGACAACATCCTAATCCTTGCATACCATCTAATGATCACAAACAACATAGTGTGTCAACTCTTTACCCAAGAACCACATCTTATAATTTCCCCACTATGCTTACTATAATCAAGTGTGTGAACCATGATCGGGTAAGTATGACTAGGCCCCAATATTCTCAACATGCAAGGATCCTCATCTTTCAACTATTAATCCTTGCCATGCTCAAATATTTAGTTATGGGGGATAACCCCCCTCTAGTAACAAGAAGGATTAATAACTACTTTTCATTTTCTTTAATTTTACAACTTTTTGTTTTGCAATTTTTCATTTTTCAAATTTCTTGTTTTATCTTTTTGTCTTTTTGTAAGTAATCTCAACTCTGAATAAAATACTCATGTGAATCATTGGTTGAGGTGTGTTCTATGTTATTAAGTCTCGAGTGACCAATTATGTGGACAATGAGCCCATTACACCCACTCATCCATTCTACAAATAAGAGGTTCTGCTCAAGGGTACAATGGTATTCTTGAAATTCTAAAAACTTAAAATTAATTTTGTGTTCATTGTACCTAGAATGATGAAGGATGGACCAAGAGGGAATGATTAGCGTGTGACATCAAGGGGACTTGTGGATTCTCTTTGGTGACGTGTGTGGTAGTTATCATGCAACGTGGTCATACTAAGATCCTTATAGATCTAATGAAAAATGGGAGTAAGAGTAATCAAAAGGGCACTTAGAAATTCAATGGTGTTCTAGGGGGTCCCACTATAAAGACATGCACCCATGCCTGAAGGTTGGCGACTTCTCTGGATTCATTCATTCAAAAAAAAAAAAGAAGGAAAAGAAGAAAGGAAAAGAGAGAAGAAAAGGAAGTTCCATAAAACAAAAATTACTCCTCCCTTGAATAAAACACCAAGTGATCATATGCCTTATTATTATGGTACTCTCATAGTTTTTTATCATGGGATGAAACAATGCGATGTCACTAATTATAGGAATGAACTTGGTCTTGATTTTGGAATGATGGGTTAATGACACATTAATCATGCTTTACATGCAGGATTCACTGTGCCCTGGGTCGATTACCTCATGTCCCAATCTCTACGATCCCTTCTATAGTTCATCACTATTTGTGTAATTGTAGCTTGTGTCATGTGTAACATAGAAATTCTTACCTTAATCTGGTGATATTTACATGTGTGTGTTTTGTGGAATTAGTGTGGATTACATTTATCCCTTATAGTGCCCACAGACACTTTAAGTGTGGTTACACAAGGGCATTATATGTTGGAACTTGCTTTGGGGAGGATCCACTTGTGTAATGTTTTGTAATCTTCACTTATAACATAGCTCACACACATCATTTCTTACCGTCAGTGTAATTTTTCATAACGTTCTTTCCCTACCATTATTCCTCTGACTTTCAGGGTAATAACTAGCACCGTCCTCAGCAATGATGCCAATGATGAGTGGCAAGGTACCCCTACACTCAACCATATGAATACAAGCATTACACGCGCAATCCGGTCGAACTCCGCAGATTGACTAGATGTCGTATTTAGATAGCTAGCCTTAGATCATAGTTCACTATCTTTCCACATGGACTAGTATTATCTTTGTCACGTATGGTTTAGTCTATAGTGAGGTGTATGATGGGTTTCTAATCTAATGCTACTCCTGAAGGCAATGGAAAGTAATATTCACTAATCTACAAGAGAGAGGATGAGAGAATCTAAACTAGCCTAAGTGCAATAAGCATCCATTCCTTGATTAACTGTACACATCTTGGACTTTGTGCATGACTACCATTGGGATTACTAAGTGTAGATCCTAGGTACACTACTGGGTTACCAAGGAGTCACACTTAAATTCTCGTAATCAAGTTGTACTCACTCTGTGTTTTAACATGAGTTTAAGGGTGAGAGAGATTAACTAGGAAAGTAGTGAATAACAATTAATTAAATAATTAAGCTAAGTGAATGCTGCAATGATGAAGTAATCCCAATCTTTATTTCTAGTCATGTGCGTGTCCAAGTATGTCATACTCGAATAAGGATGCCGTACAATTACAATCACCACACTATGGGCATACATTGAGAGGAAAAGGGAGAGAAAGAAATTAAAATGCTTAAACTAAAATTGAATAACTTTCTAACTCACTATCATTCCTAACTCTTCTATCTACCTCTTATTTATAGATGAGGAGATAGGCTACGATATCGCGTATGCGATATCGCAATCACCCAAAATGTGACTCATCAATTAGGAATCATGACTTCACCATGACCCATGGTTTCTATCAAAAACTTCACCATGAGTTATGGTAAGCATACCATAAGTCTTGATGGTAGAAAATACTAGTAGAGACACATCATAAGACATTAAGACAAGGGGAAAGCTTGTAGAACTAAAATCAAAGTTACAAAATAAGCATTACAAGAATTGCAATACCATAAGGAGATGCATATGCAATTAATTTCATTAGTAATTAGTAACAAATCAAGATTATAATAAGACATCAAAGATTAAAAATAGTTACTCTACCTTCATAAGTTTGAAAGATCTACAACAAAGAAGATCAAATCCATTAAAGCATCAATGCAAATCAAGGTTCACCAAAGAGAGATCAATCAAAAGGAGAGAGTAGAAGAATACTATGTAGCATTAGCTTTATATACAAGCTTAGGGTTTTCAAGTTAATATTAAAATAATATTTCACATTAGTATATCTAATTGATCAATTTCATAATAATTAGAAAAGCTAGCCAAGGGTCCAATAGAATTAAAAATTTCATATTTACTTAGAAAAATAATTAAAATAAAGCTAGTGTAAGATTTAGAAAAAGATAGAAATCTCCAAAAAATATTAAACTTCTAGTGTATAGCATGTACCACTCTTCTAACTACCTATTCCTAGCAAGAAAAACACCAAGCAATTAGTAATTTCCAAATATAAATCCAAAAAGCTAAATAAAAATAATATTCTATAAATAGATATTACAATTTTCTAAAAGATAAAAATTAAAACAAGAATATTTATTTCAAGATTAAAAGATTTATTTTTCACAAAAAATGAATATAAGATTTATTAAAGATTCCAAGATTTTATAAAAGATGAAGGATATGTAAGATATTTATGAAAAGAGTTATGATATCAAATCCTCAAAAGGCATAAGAAATATAACAAAAGACATAATGAAAGCCAAGCCGTACATCAATAGAAGATAGATAAATATAAATCAAGGATTAGAAACATAGGGTGTTACAAAATTCACTTTTATCTCTCTTTTTTATCACTATTTACTCTTGTCTTTTATTTGTCACTTTTGAATATACCTTTTGCAAATGAATTTGGTTTTTTGTCTTTCAAATTGACTTACTTTTTAATAACCCTTTTTGCATCACCAACATCATGTTTAATGCTAACATTGACTATTCGAAGGTGATGTTGGTTACTGATGTTATCAATCTATGCATCACTTATAAAATGTCACTTCCTAATGACATATAGTGTCACCTCTTGTGTAGTTTCTAAAATTATCTCTTTCAAACCTCTAAACCTTATTCAAAATCAAATCTTTAATCCTATTTTTAAAATAATTTATCATCCTTTATCAAGCCTATTGATGAACTATCAATAAGTCAACTATGTCAATGGACATGCATCAACACATTCCTATTGATGTATCCTTTGATATGTTGATGCATATGCATTGATGCCATCCAGTCCCTAGCCTATATAAATGCACCCACCATTCACATTTATGATACCTTTTGATCATTCTAACAATGTAGCTCCTATAGTTTGCTTTTGTAGGACTTAGTCAAATTTCCCTTGGAGCACATATAGCGTGGATTAAGTTAATTGAATGGAGTTTTATTTAAGTGCATAATGTAACTAGATACTTCTACATGACAACAATAAAACTGATGTTGATTCCTTCCATTGTAGCACTTAAACTAGTAATTTACTCTTAATGCACTTTACATTCTAGCAACTAACAATATAGTATTTTATTTCATAATAACATGAGTATGAACACTTGGAGCATCATATATTAACATTTGATAATACCAATAGTTGATATAGGGTACACCCAATAGTAAACACTTGGTAACTCAGTAACATTAATATAGGTTTAAGATAGATATGGAAAGTGGGAATGAATACTCTATGCTTAGGATAGTTTAGATTACCTTCAAGTTCATAGTTAGTTTAGCATTTTAATCTATCAATTCCTTTATTATTCTAATATATTAATAAAAAATATTAAAAACGTAAATATCTTATGCCTCAATCACATTGAACCATACCCATTAAGCTAGTAGAAGTGATGATTAGGAAGGCAATAACTAGTAACCTAACACTTAGTTATCTACTATTAGTCCAAATTTTTATGGAGTTTGACCAAACCATGCATACACAATTGTGATCTATATGGTTGGACATAGGGAATACTTGTTGCCATCATTGGTGCCATTGCTAGGGAACTTTTGTTGTGCTCTAAGTATTCTAGATAATTAAATCATAAAAAGATCATTGTAGGAAGATAATGAATCATTATTAGAATAATAATAATAATAATATATTCAATAAATATTACAAGAATAAACTAAGAGATGGCTTCTTCTCACATGGAAAATTTCCCACTTGTTGATGATAGAACCAAAAATAACCTAGATGAAGTGCCTCAACAATTCAAGTGGTCAATACCCATCTAGATCCATATTACCCAAACATCACTTTCATTCTTTACTAGGATGAAAAACTATGGTGTATAGAAATGAAGGGAAACATTGTGTAATCACTTGATCATGTCATTCCATGAATGTTCATTACAACATTGGTAAAGTTAGAGCTTGAAGTAATTACCTGATAGTACCAACGGATAGATCACCTCTCTAGAGATTATCAACCTACAAAAGCTTAACTTCTAAAAGAAAAGCTCACGAAGACCTACCACACAACCCCCAAGGGCAAGAGGATTCAAATCATATTAACATTACAATTAGAAAAGGAGAACACAAAATATCCATCAGGTTAATCTCAACATCAAGGTCCTCCTCCCTTTGATAAAGATAACATGATCCACACATGATTAGATTTAACCTTGGTAATCAATCAATGAAAGGGAAGAGCTAAACTAAAAATAAGGTGGACCACTAGGCCAAGGCCTCTCAATCACCAAGAAAGAGAACACCTAAGGAAATAGAGAAGGAGAGAAAGAAAACGTAACTCTTCTAGCTCTTCATCCTCACCATCTTTCTTATTTTCTAACTTTGATAAGGAAGAGTGTGATCAAGAATGAAGGAAAATTATTGAAGATAAAATGCAGATGATTGAAGATCCCATCATAGTCATGGGAGAAGGAAACATAGATAAGAGAAAGAGAAAGAGGAGTACCATTAATAAAGAAGGTGTAGCAAGGTACACCATAAAAGACATGGCCATGATAGGGGTTGCAATGAAAGAGATGCCTATGATAAACCATTACTTACTACAAGAAGCATGATCAACATACATGAGGTGGTACATATTCCCACTAGGTATCATAGGGATAGCTAAATCAAATGACTTAATATTAATAATATTCCTATATTTGAAGGAGTCTATAACATTGATATACCCTACCATCTATAGGTGATTTTACAGCAAACCTTATCAATACAATAGTCTATCAATCAACTTGAAGAAAGGTTTTAAAAGATGTTAGAATGGATAAATAAGAAAGCTACAACTTTCATAGAAACTATGGAGGAGAGAGTAACACAAAACAAATCATGTGATCACAACAAAAGAAGGAAAAGGAACCAAGAAACAAGTAGGAACACTTATTGATAAATAGGAAAAATGGATGAAGAAGAAAAGGCCATAAACTCAACCACCAAAGAAGATGATGAATGCGAAATTTGCATATATGATCATCTGAAGGGCTATTGCCCATTCATGTTACATCTACATGAGTATTGGGCTTTTGCATGGAATCCCAAGTTTGTATAAAATAAAATGCCTATAATATTACCTTTCTTACAAGGTAATTTTAAACATTCCTACAACCAGCCATACTATTTTAGTGGGACTTCTTATAAGCCTTAAAACTACTATCAACTGCAATGGCAAAATCCACAAGTGTGGGGGAGGCCATCATCAAACCAATGCTACCCTTACTACCAACCGAACCCATATGGATACTATGTTCAACAATCTATTTTCCCATCTAGTTCTACTTCCTCTACTTCAAATTGCTACTACCAGTCTCCTGAGTATCATTGATCCACGACATCTTTTGAAGGATCACCACCTTGCACCTCTTACCCTCCATCATATCCTTAATATTCTCATACTCCACTCTATCACATGTCACATCCAGCAACACTAGAAGGTTTAGCACCATGACATCAATGAGAAAATGCCACTTGTGCTACAAACATACATAGACATGATAATGCCAATAGGTCCCCACTACAATCTCAAAAGCTTCCTTTCTTTAAGATGCTCCCCATGTGTAAGCGCAACACTCGTGGACCTGCTAACCCATCCAAATCAACACAATGCCAATTAAGTGCAACACCCTTCCTTTCACAACTAATGTCCTTTGATCCTATGCAAAGGCCAAAATCCATCATTACTCCAACACCTAATAGAAGTAATGAATCTAGCACTATGGAGAGATAAATGAATCCATGCATAACTAATCATGGTCAAGGGTGCAATTTTGGGCTAGACATCCACAAAGTTTAGAAAAATCATACTCTAACCCATCATACATTTAAAAACTAAGTGTTTGAGACACAACCCATCTACAAAAGACACATAGTGGCTCGAAAATGAAAGTATAACACTATTTCGTAATCTCATGGAACCTACCTATCCACTTATTAATTCTAATCATGGTCAAATTATTAGTCATGGGGGAAATGCCCCATCCGAACATTCAAAATTAATAAGTGTTTTTCATATTTTTTTTTACAATTTTTTATCATTTTCTCATTTCTTGATACAAATTTTTCCTATACTTTTCAACTTTTTCCACATTTTGTTTCCATTCCCTTTGTCAATAATCTCGTTTGTGAATAAAAAAGCATCAGGTAGTCCATTAAGGTGAGGTTTTCTCTATGTTTTCAAGTCATGAGGGATTGATTATTTGGATAGTGAGGCCACATCATCCATCCATCCATTCCATTAATAAGAGGTTCTCATGATGGTCTTAATGATATTCTTTTTTATCATCAAACTAAGAATAAATTTGTAATCATTATGCTTGGATAGAAAAGTGAAGAATGAAGTGGGAATGTGAAGGGTGTGACATCAAGGGGATTTGTGGATCTCTTTGACCACTTATATGTGTTCTATCATGTTGCTAAGGTTGTAATTATATCCTTCTAGATCTAACAAAAATGGAAGCAAGAGGAAAATAAGTGTTGCCTTACCATGTCACTAGAAAGAGATATTACCCATGCCTAAAGGTAGTCCTCTAGTAAGGTTGAAATAAATAAGAATAAAATAAAAGGACACTAAACAAATTTCTGAGGGTCCCACTAGAAAGACGTGTTGCCCATGCTTGAAGGTTGGTGGCTTCTCAGAATTCAAAAAAAAAGTGTGTATCATGAACAAACTCCTCCCTTGGAAAAAATGCTAAGTGATGCTACTCCTTGCAATGGGTGTAGTCTTATGGTTGTCAATCTAAGAGATAAAATAATGTGATGTCACTGAAACATGGTTTGAACTTGGTTTGAATCTTGAAAAGAAGGGCTAATGATTACTTTAACCTTTAATAATACACAAGGATTCATTATGCCTATGGTAAGGAACCTCACATTCCAATTCCTACAATCCTTTCTAAATCCATCTCATCTCACTATCTATATGATCATAACTTATGGTTTTGTGTAACATAGAGTCATTTTCTCAAATTGGTGGTTTTAACATGTGTGTTTTGTTCAATAAGTATGCATTGAATTCAATCCCTTTGGTGCCTACAAACATTTTTAGTTGTGGTTATACAAGGGCATTAAGGATATAAGCCTACTTTGGGGAGGATCCACTTGTATAATTGTTGTAACTTGTACTTTTCTAACATAACCACATCATCTTAAACCTTCCAAGTGCATAAATGATGAACTCAAAACCTTCCCTTATCATATAACCTATTCGTTCTACAACCTGACTCCAATATCCCTTTTCTTACATCTTCCAAAGATTTTAATGCCTGTGATTCCATCTTCTAACACTACCGATGCCTAAATATGAATTTCCACTTACCTTAGAACCTTGGATTTTACATGAAACCTTTCAACCAATCACAAAGCTTCATTTTCCATGTTGAATGTCCTCATAAAATGAAATTTCAAGACCCTTGATATTAACTACTCGATATCAGGTGGGAGTCGATATTGAATACCCAATGTCAGCTACCCAATATCAGGTCCATAAAAATATATATATAGCATCCCCATGATGTTCAAAAATTTCATTATCATCAATTGAAAGTAGGGGAGTTTTTGCAATTTTTTTTTCTTGACAAAGAGCTCTGTGCAACCAACTTCCACATGTGATATCTTGCTCCATGCAACTTTGATTTTCATGATTTTTGAACCTATTTGATCTTGGAGTGTTTAATTTATTCAAGGAAGGATGATTGTGTGGAAAACTTATACCAATTTTTTTAAATTTCCTATCGCCAAAAAGGTATTATAAGGGTAAGAACATTAAAAACCTTAAGTATCTTATTGAACAATCAATTATATTTATGCTAGAACTTTTAATTATCTCACCCAAGGGTTCATAACTGTCATTATAAGCCATGCATAAGGAAAAAGAAGCCAATTGCAAAGGGTCATAAAAGAAGTTAGCACTTTTTGGACATTTTTCTTGAAATTATTCTAACTTTGAAATTACATTAGCTAAGAACTTACTAGAACTAGGGTCATGGGTAAGGGATAGACCTGTTGAGGATAAATGGAAAACACCTTAGTAAAAATAATTCCTTGATTGATTAAAAATAGCTCCAAAAAGAGGAGAACAAGAAGGACCTTGGTAGGGTGCAAGAAAACACTCGAGAGGTGGCAGAGGCAAACTAGGAGAACAAGGCCCACCATCTGAGCATGAAGAAAAAAGGGCCCAATCATTTAACATTCATCAAGAGGCTCCTACTTTAGGGTAGTTAATTCAAGTGGAGGCTATAGAACTATAGGCTCATGTGAAAGGATAACACATTATCCCAATAATGCCTCCAAGCCATCCGAGAGAGATCCATGTTGACCATGGTCATTATGGAAATGAACTTCTGGCCATTCATGGCATTTGTTCCTGAGGAAGTCAAAACTTAACTTTAGGCATTCCCTCTATGATACATCCTCTCTAAAAGTGGGGAATGATACCTCAGTCAACATTGGTAGATTTTCTATCTCCTTTTCAATTAAGACCATTGTAAAAGCCTTGAAAATACCTAATGTGGGGGCCAAGGTAGTGCATCTATCCACAAGGTCTGATGCAAAAACGAAGAAACTATGGCTGAAGCAGACATATAATAAAGAAAAAAAATATATAATGAGTTAACTCTAGAAGAGATTATCTACTTTAAAATTGGCACATACCACCTCTTCCCAACTAAATGGCTCAACAAAATATCAACTTTTGTTGCCAAAGGAAGTGCAATCTTGATGGTCAAATACAATACCAATCTTGCCTAGTTGTACTTCATGGAAATTCAAAGGTGGTTCGAGGAAAGAAAGGAAAAGAAGCTAACATTTCCATTTCCTTGCCAAATTAGAAAACTATGCAAGTGTGCTCGAATCCTGGGTTATACCAATGATGTTCCTAGAAGGGCTCAAAATGCTTCTTTCTCTAAGTTTCTCAACTGAACAGCACCAAGAAAAGACCTTGGTGATGAACTAGAAAAGGAGCTAGAACAAGAGCTATAGAAGGAACTAGAGAAAGAACCAGAACAAGGGTAAGAGCCACAAGTTCCACCACCACCACCACCACCGCAAGATTATAGGCCTGTAATAAGCCATCTATAGAGAAGAGATGAAACTCTTGGTTTGGGAGGTAGAGATGATTCAAACCTCTTTCGAGTCATCAATGATGCCATGCAGCCTACAGTTTTTGTTGATCCATAAAGGGACATATTTCTTTGTAATCAGGAGAAGAAGTCCAATGCTCATAGCAGATCTCTAAAAATGTTGCATCTTTTCAAGTTGCACTTGAAATAGAAGAAGGTGCCACATTTGTGGTCATGTAGCACCAAGATGTGGTAGGCATAGCAAAAGTTATCATAGATCAAATTAAAGAATTCTTTAATGTGCTCATTGTACCCTTGATAGACTTGAGTGGAACTAGAGATGAATAAATGTTAGCTAGGACTTCAATGACTCTTGCGGCCCATGAGGATGTGCTTGAAAAATTGCTGCAAACTAGATAAGTTATGAAAACTCTATTTGACATCCCCAATGATGTCACTGCAGTACATTTCAACCTCATGGCCAAAAAAGGAAAACTAATCATGGTATAGACTAGGGTAAAACATACACAAGTAGAAGTGCATAGATTGCAATAAGAGTTCATCACCTTGAGAGATGAAAGAAGGGATTCTTCCCAATTCATTGTGCCTAACCAATTGGAAGCATTTCAAATAGACTAGTTGGGCTGAATGATTGAATAGAATAAAGTTGCCAAACAAGAAAAGGAGAAAGTGGTCTAGAATGCCTCAACCACTGAAGCACAAGCACATGCCCATGTGAAGGCATTGACCACTACACAAGTAGAAAAAAAAGTAACTTGCTACTGATAATGCAAGGTTGACCACTATTAAGAAATAGAAAAACATTTTAGAAGAAAGTATTCACTAGTTGAGGGAGCAAGTAGTGAGGGTCAACTAGGATATAATTAGATTGGCCAAAGAGAGTAAGACCCTCTTAATGGAGGAGGTGCATGTAATACGCCAAAAGTCTGCAATTGAGATAAGTGCATGCAAAACAAGGCCAAAAAGCATGAGAAGCTAAAGGAGTACTTCTGAGACAAGATTGACATCTATGAATAGATTAATGAAAAAGAAATCTAGATGGCAAAGGCCTTCATCAGTTCTATGTCAACGTAGAATCCTAACTAGTAGCCCATCTTGGATAGCTATGCCCTGGTCCACCAAGCAGGTGTGAAGAATAAGGATCTACAAATTGAAGATTTGAAAGAATACATGGCATTGGCTAAGCTTTGTTATGAAAACCTTGCCATGTTAATAGTGAGTTAGCCTAGAAATGAGTTGGAACAACAAGTAGCAGCCACCTATGTCCTATATGAAAAAGCATTTGCAAATAGGAAAGATGTTCTACAAAAACTTCACATGGAAAAACTCAGAATTAGATACAATTAAGGCTCACTACCATGGGAAAAGAGATGTAGCCTTGAACTTGGCCAAAAGATTAAAAAATTATTATGAACTAAAAGAAAAGGCTAGATCATTTGAGGAACAATGATAGTTTGCATCATCATATGTGAAAGTAAATCAAATGTTCCCTTAGCTATTGTGTCTTTGGGATGTACTAGTTCCACCACACATCAACTCATCAGCCTAGATAGTACATGACCTAAGAATGGAGGAGGAGAAGTTGCAGGCACTCCTAAATCTCGAAAAATTCTAGAAGCCTAACCACAAAGGGAGGCAGCCAATGGAAGAGTCACCATCTGTAGGAACTACATGAGCTTTCCCACTTTTGTTGTTTTATTATGTTGTATCCATTTTTGTAAAACACCACTATAGCATGGAAGAGTCAATTTTTATGTTTCTTTAAGTTAGTCAATAATCTCATACCTTCCCAATATTTTGTAAAGAACTTATTCCTCATTTTGTTTAACTTGAGGATGAGTTTTCATTTAGTCATGGGGGTATTATGAATCATGTTTAGTAGGGCTTTGATATCAAAGTGGTAATGTCAAGTATCCGATATTAGGGCACAACCTCCAATTTCATGGATTTGATATCACCCCTTCTATGCTAGGCTATAAATACAACACTCGGATGCATAGTTGGGATATAGGTTCATATAGGTTTTTAGTAGTAGAAAGAAGATAGATTTCAAGTTTTGTTAAGTTTCTAGTGCATGCCTAAAGTGTGATGTTAAGTGATTGTATGACATCCTTATTCGAGTGTGATGTACTTGGACACATTACATGTTTGGCAATAAAAATCAAGATTACTTTCATCATTGCAGCATCCACTTAGCTTTATTATTGTTTTTAATTACTTAAATGCTTAATGTTTCCCTTAGTTAATGCTTATCATTTATTGCTCTTTATTATTGTTGTCATTAAGTAAAATGAGTATGACTAATCACAAGTGCTTAAGTGTAATTACTTGGTAACCCTGTGGTGTTATTGTTTGGTATGCCCAATAATGGCACACTTGGTAATCCTAGCAGTAGTTGCACGAAATCTAAGGCATGGATGAATGGTTAGGAACTAATACTCATCACACATAGGCTAGTTTAGACTTTACTTTCTATTGTTAATTAGCTTAAATAATTGATTTCTTCATTCTCATTAGGAGTAGCATAAGGCCGAACAACATCAAATATCATATGCCTCACTTTTGACTAAACCATATGTGACAAAGCTATCACTAGTCCAAGTGGGAAGACAGCAAACTGCGATCAACACATAATAATCTAGATGCATAACTAGTCCCATCCACAGAATTCGATTGGATTGTGTGTGAATGCTTGTGATTCGTATAGTTGGGTGTAAGGGGTACCTTGCTACTCATCAAATAGTTTTAAGGGATTACAAAACTAATGGTTGTACATTTCTAACTCATATACTACAACATTAATAATGATATAAGAAACAAGATTAATGTAGGATTTTCAATGAAGATAGACTTATGGTGTTTTATATGATAAAAAATTCCTAATAACATAAACAATAGTAAAATAGAAGTGGGAATTGAAAGCTAGAAAGTCCCTCACTACAAACAATTCTACAATGCTCCAACCACATAGTGAAATTGATAAAGATATAAGAAATAAGATTAAGGTAAGATGGTCAAGATGGAGATAAGCTAGTTGTATTTTATATGATAAAAAATCCTAATAAATCTAAAGGAAAAAATTTATAGGACAACACTCAAGCCTACTATCTTATATGGTGTTGAAATAGGCTTCAGGTAGGATTGTCAAAATGGATACATGCTAGTAGTATTGTATGTAATAAAAAGGTCCTAATAAAATTAAAAGGGAAAATTTTATAGGATAATAAGCAAGCCTACTATTAGATTTCCATTCCCAAATGGTATTGCTCCATAATAAAGATGGTGTTTCTTCATAACAAGTGTTGTATTATTGTAATATCACCTAAAGGAGAAAGTTGTAATTAAGATTCAAAATGATGTATTGTAATATTAGGGATGTCTCTTGATGTGTCCTTTGAGGGTTTAACATAAGGTATTTATACTTGGGCATTAGGAATCATATCAACATAGAGTTGCAAATCCAAGGAAGGTAAGTAATAGGTGCTAAGTGAAGCAAGACAAAAAGATGACTAGTCATCCCTTCTAGTTAGTTACAGGCCTAACCATGGTAGCAGTGTTGGATTGCCTCTAAGGAATAGATGCTGAAGAAGGATGACCCCAAGGAACCCTTAGAACATAATCCAAATACATTATTCCGTATTAATAAAGCATTATTTTCATTTTCTGTTTACATTTTCCTTAATATTATTTTATGCATAATGTTGAATTTAATGTATACTTGACATTTGTCATGACATCTGGAAATAAAATGTCACATTTGGTATCACAGCAAACCACAACCGAAAAGCCAATCAAAATCAAAAACCAACTACAATATAATGACAAACCATGAAGCCACAATCCAAGAAGAGCCATAGACCACCACCAAATGTGCCTTATGTTTGAGATGACTGATGTAATCCAAAAAATATTCTTCAAATGATTTTTATGGACAAATGAGTCAAGACCACACACCTACAAGAAAACCATGAATGCGCATCATATTCAAGAAGGATCCCGCCAACCAACAAGATTTCTTTGTAGTGAATTTTATGGATATCGACAACTAGGAGATCTTATGATGCTTTAGTAAGGTACATCAAGTATGAGAAACCCTAGTAAGACAACAATAAATTTGTTCAACTCTTACCTATCTTGTAGCATTGGTAGAATGTTAATTAAATTAAGGTCATTGTTAAGTTCCCCCATGAAGGCTAATAGCTATGACCTAAGTCTTAGGACTTTGTTTCTTTTGGAACTTATCACCCTCCTCTACTTAGGACCTATGCATTAATAAGTTTAAGGAATTCAAGCTAACTATAAGATTGTATCATCCCTATTCAACTAATAAAGATTTTTAGTAAGAGATTCAATACTTAATGAGTAATGTTATGATGTCTTACTTTACTAACCTTCACCTTAGTACCTCATTAAGGAATAGTCATGATGTGAAAAGATAGACCTACATCACACTTACAAAACTATTAGGTATATGTGTTACATTTTGTCTAAAAGTTGGTATATCATTTATAACCAAGTGTAAGTCACCTAAAATCCTCATGTTGCTATTATACTACTGTATTGATGTGCATTATAGCAAAATAAGCTATATTGGTCTTTTTAAATCTTGAAAATCCGACTTAGTTTTTGAACCCTAAAACTATACAAAATGCGTAGTACTTACGATTTAGAAGATAGCACCGTTTGAAGTTTCCCATTTTACATGTCATAATAAAATAATAATAAAAAGATTGGGAAAAAAAAACCTAAGGCCAAAAGTTTGGATCTTAGAAACAAACCTAAGACCTCTCACTTAATCACCTAACCACCAAGTTAAATTGCTACATTATAGACTACTTTTTATATATAAATAATAACTTAAAAGTAAAATAAAAATAAAAAATTAATTAAAAACAATAATAAATTCAAAAATGATTTCAAATTTTTGGCTTGGCTATGCTAATCTACCTATTTCCGTGAGGCCCGTGCAAGTGGCCGCATTGCCCATACTGGACCGCACAAGCCTATCAAGGGGGCTGTGTACCCCTATACAGGGGCTACGTAGGCCCAATAATGGTCTCACCCCCATCCTAAGGGGTCACGGGTGTCTGGCAAGGGCCATGTAGCAACCGTACTGGTTGCTGCCTTCCTCAATACACACGTCAATTTGCATCGTTGTGCTCCCGCCTTCCTCACCACATCACCAACACACACATCATCTTACATCGTTATGCTTCCACCTTCCATTGTCCGCCAATGTGTACAAAAATCTTCTTTTTGCTCCACCTGCAGCCACCTCCTACTCTGCCTTCACATAGCCAGCCAACTCAGCCACCCTCTGTGCCCTACCATCGCCGCCTTCATTGCATCTCTAGTTGAAAATTCCAGGCCCACGATGGTTGTGGTCATTGGCAACATCAGAGGATCTTACCTCCTCTAACGATCTTGGCCACTATGAACAGCATTAAATGCTGCCTCTTTCAAAGATCTCAACCACTGTCACCACCCTCAAATACTGCCTCTAGCAAATTCAGCATTTGACCTTTTCCATCATTTTGAAAATTTCAAAAAGCTTGTTAATTAAAGAAAAAATATATAGAAAAAAATTGAATTTAACATTTTGAAAGGTAGGAGAAAATTTTAAATTTCAAAATGTAATAACCAATCAAATTAAATTAGTTGGCAACAACCAAAATAAAAATTCTATAAATAAGCATCTTGATCATGAAGTAGTACTAGTATGGATGACCTCCTATGAAGTCTTAGATTTTGTGCCCAAACATCTAGATTTCAAAAGCTGTTACTTCTGATTCTATAAAACGTTTTCTAGTAAACAAAGAGCTATTTTCAATATATTTCAATCTCTTGACCGTAATGGCAAAGTAGTTAGGTCTATCCCACATAGCTCTGAAAAATAGTTTTTACTCTTTGCCCCAAAACTATGGCTTAAGACCCTTGGAGACTCAATTTAGCATAACCTAGGCATACGATGTCCATTTCTGATATATGAATGATTGTTTCTAATATTTTTTGGCCTTCTAAAGTTATTGATGAGGTCATATTGATAATCTAGATATCTAATAATTAGGTAATGCCTTAAATCATGTCTTTAGAGGTCATAGCTTAGAGTGACTAACCATGCCTAATAATTCAATTATTAGGACCAACAAATCTAAACTCTTAGGCTATCTTAGACCTTAGGATTAGGTTCTTAACCTCTACAAATAGATAGTCCTAGAACACTAGCCCCTAGTATGTCATTTATTACACTACTAGAGTCAGTATCCTAAGGGAGGTAGAAAAGTCATTAAATGTCTAGGTAATATAGTTAATGCTTACTGATCCAACAAATCAATGAGATAGTAAAATAGAATAGTCAAGAAGATGTATACCAATTTAGCCTATAACTAGATCATGTAGCAGAATATCATGAAGAATCATAATCTTGTTCCGATAAGGTGTATGATACCCATGAGGAGAAATAACCCAAGAGAGAATCTAAGAATCCAAGAATAATGATGGCCACATACAACATGCTTACAAGGTCTCTAACTAATTAAAGACAACAACTACTATATCTACCTTGGGCCTTGAACTAACATGAATATCAATACCCCTACATCCTAACATAATTACAAGATTCGAATACTAATGCTCTATGCCTACAAGAATGTTGCGAATTCTTATACCAATTTTAGAAGATGTTCACATTAATCCACTATGTAATTTCATTGGCTAGAGCATATTATGTTTATTTTGAATCTTCAATAGACAAGTTAAATACTAGAATTCAAAAATAGATGATGTTGATGGATGGTACTCATTAAAAACCATTATTCACTAATTATGATGCCATGACTAATGAAGATGGGTCAATGTCATTCTTCATCAGGACCTTAGACTATATTTTGTAGAATATCTAATTCTTCCAAGTTATCAAGCTATTAGAGTTAATTCCTAAGGAAGCAATTGAGAAGCAAGATGAAGCCCTACCATCCCAAACAAGGTCATCTGATCATATGCCCCTTATGGCACAACTACAACTGCTTTCATGAATCCATGAGGTTGATGAAGATCAAGGAGTATCTTAACCTCACTTTTATTCATAACCTTCTTATTTTCTTTCATTGGTTAATTTATATGTTAATGAGAAAGGTAAAATATTTTTGGATAATACAATTAAAAAAAATTTAATTTTCTTCACCTTCACAATTTTGTGTGATCTTTCTCATTACCACAGCCATAAATAAGTTGCGATTTGTGTGATCTTAGTTAGGATTGATTATTGGTGGTTGGTAGAAATTTAATTCACCTCTCATCATTACCTATAAATGAAGGTAAGTATTAATAAAATAAGATTTAATTTCTAGATATTCTTCTCGCTTAGATTTTTTTGTAGATTAAGCAAGAGAAAATTAGGATATTCAACCATAAGTGATGAGTGGCAAGGTACCCCTACACTCAACCATACGAAACGAGCGTAGCACACGCGATCCGGTTGAACTCAGCAGACTAAATGCCTAAACGCCCCATGGAACACTTGGGGTTAATCATTCATTGTCTTCCCAGACTTACTTGTTGTCACGGTGTATGGTTAAGTAAGTCCAAGGTATATGATTTTTTTGGTCTTTTCTGGTTTTATGTCTTCTACGCTAAGAGCAAAGGGTTGAGAAACTAGCTAACTCTAACTAATGTCCTAAGCCTTAATTAACTAGCGTCAGCATCTATTTCCACTTACTATACATACCCTAAACTATGCAACTGTGGCTACCAAATGCTAATTGTTACTAGGATCACCACACGTAACACACGTGCTCAAAGTGGTTGTACTGAGGCACCTAACTAGCCTATGTGTGATGAGCAGTCAATTTCTTGACTAGCTATACACATCTATAGATTCTCATAATCAAGTTGTACTCATCCCATGTTCTAGAAGATAAGGGTGAGAAAATATAATCGTGATGAGTAGCCGATTCCTTGGTTAGCCGTACACATTCGTCAATGCTCATAACCAAGTCCTACTCATGCCGCGCTAACAATAGGTAATAAATAACATGTAATAAAACCTATCCATGTTTGCAAGGTTTATCCACAAAGCTCGTCTTTATTGCCGTACACAACTTGCGTTCAAGTACAAAGATGCTCGAATAAAGATCCGTTCACTTGGGGACTCCTATTGCAGGCATATGGAAAATACTCTATCTCTGGGGTGATCAATCTGCCAGAGCTTCGCTACTTTTAGCCTACTACCAGAAATCAGGGGAGTGCTGCCTCTTATTTATAGATTTGGTGATAGACCGCGATATCATGTACACGATATCGTAGGGGATGACATGATATCGCGACAGTTGCGATATCGTGTCTCATCATACCCCCATGACTGAATGAAAACTCATCCTCTAGTTCCTTATAATAATATCAAGTAGTTACAGAATTATTGAGGGGAATGGAACTAATGGAATGACATGTGAACGGATCATTATTACAAGACTTGACAAAATTGGTGTTCATGAAAACAAGGATGAACACCTTATTACAATGACATTAGGCCTTTGTTGGCAGCTGAGAAAGAGAGAGAGAGAAAGAAATGTTGCTACTTCCAATGCCAAGATTGCACCTTTCTTATCCATCCATAAACGCACCATCGATCTTGCTCCTTGCATTGTTGCATCTAGCATGGCTCCACTCCAAGTGTTTGCTCCAGATCCAATCTGTTGTTTGCATTTCCACCATTTGCACACACAACACAATCATATATTAGCAAGGGTAATTGAATCATCATGTAATTGATACCTTGCTTTGGTGTAAACTCATTGGCTAGGTTGTGGTATGGCTCATATGGATCTGGGAATATGTGACTAATGACTACCGAAGGTGTAGGGGTTAGGAAGAAAATAAAAAATTTTGGAGCTAGGAGAAAATCGAAAAAATCAAGCCCCGTACCCCCATGACTAATCACGAACCTCTGGTAGCATTAGAATGGAAAAAGAAAATGAGTAAGAAAGATAGATAAAAAGGGACAACTATGACATCGAGGAAAGGGATGTCAAGATGGTAATGAGCAAAATAAAATTAATTGCACAATGTTAAGGGAAAGAAGTTAACTAATGTTCCAAATAGGAATGTCAGTGGGTCCTCTCCAAAGTAGGCTCATGCCCTTAATGCCCTAACAAACCCACATTCAAAGAGTCTATAGGCCCTGGGAATGTCATTTGGAACAAGAGTTAAAGTCTTAACCACAAGAATTTACCAAAAAGAAACAATGCATCAACCAACATATATACACCAATGATACAACAGACAATGAGGTGAACAATGGAGAGAAGGATGGAGAGAAGAGAAATGGAAAGAATCCCAGGAACAGGGTGGTGTACAACCCTTGTGTGTTTGATGATTAATGTGACTTGGTAAATCTCATTCCAACTCTGGCCTCAAACCAACCACATCCAGTGACTTCGCATCAACGCATTCAGTTAAACCATCCACTTGGGCAACAAGAATGCACACTCCAAGAGCCACCACCATTCCAATGAAACAAAGGAGAGAATGGGAAGCGAGAAGGGCATTAGTTAGAGGGAACACTTTTGGTTCCATAACCAGTGCTTGTAGCCCAAGTTTATTCATCTAAGGGGTATGCTTTGAATTCTCACTTTTTTTTCACTTACCATTTTTTTTGAGTTTTGTGATTTTATGCATGAGAACCACACCATGCAAAGACTTATTATTTTTATTGTCTCAGCTTCCAATAATTGGGTAACATCAAAATGGCAAGAAAAACTCAAGAAGAAACATTCAAGCACCTAAGAGAATGACCAACACAAAAGCATCAAGTTCCTTTGAAGTCACACCCTTTTCAATCCATGAGTCCTTCCTTAGTTTGAGAAATCCCCAGTCATCGATTTGTTAAAGTTCTTATTAGAAAGGGACTATACATTTCCAAGCTAAGAGAAACCATAGAAATTGGTGGATGCATGGATGAACTGGTCTCATTGCCTACCATATCAAAAGAAACATACCTTAGTATCAACATTGTGACTTAAAGGTAAAANGATTAACATAGGTGGTCATCTCCCCCATGACTTAGTTGTAAGGGAGAGATCCAAAATAATGAGCATCTATTTGAATTTCGTAGAAGTGCCCAACTTCTCCCAACTGATGTTCTTAGATTGAGGGGTGGAAGTTGGCAACACTCATATTTCAATGTGTCTATGCCTTCATTGTTGGCATGGATTTCCCCAGTTCGTTCCATGCACATTTTTCTGCTCCTTCTAACTGTCAACCACGAGGTGTCTACTACTTTTTGTGTGGTCTCTACATACAGGCATATTTTTTTCAATGTTTCTTGGGCACACCTATTACATGGAGGCATTTCCTCCATGTCATCACTTGATGAATCATTGTATGTGATGCATGGAACTTTCCTCTTCTCAATATTTGCACATATGTTTGTCTTAGAGATTTCCAAGGAAAGATAGTAGATCCTAAGGCATGCGTCTACTGTACTTACCCATGTCCTTCCCATTATAATTGGGAAGTCCCCTTCGTTGTTGTTAACTTCAATCACCAGAAAATTAGTTGGATAGGACCAACCACACACAATGGTAATGATGTCCTCCACCAATCCTAAGGGAATGGTGATGGACTGGTTTTCTAGCTCTAGTTGAATGTTGCTCTTCTTAAGTTGGGGTAGGTTCTAGGCATGATACATCTCTCGTGAAATTAAGTTGAATCTAGAACCCAAGTTAAGAAGAGACCTATGTGGTTTATTTTCGAAGATCTGTAAATAGATTAAGGGACTCCTAGTGTCAGTTAGTTTCCTAGGAAGGTGGCCTACCTTGATCTAGTCAGTTACGGTATGCGTTAACATAACCGTATGCATTACACTCTGTTGGATTGAAGGATGCTCTAAAGTGTTAGATGGTGATAGAGGAGTGTACATGGCCCCAACCACTTGTTTTTGTGAGAGTTTGTCTTGGATTTTGGTTTTGAAGTAAGGTCTTCTTTGTTTACAGTTGTCAGAAGCATCAACAGGTTAGATTTTTACAGCTCTCGCTGCGTGACATTGCTAAGGTTGAGGTGGAAGTTCCCCTTGCATTGTTGGAGTAGGAGGTGTTATGGGAACTACTTGTGGTGGAAGAGGTGCAGATGGATTAGGAGGACAGAATGAGTATGAAATGTCTCCCAGAGGAGAAGGAGTCCTTTTGAAGTATTCCCAAACTTGGTAGTGACGGTTGGGGGTTGACTGACTCATAGAGTCACTTGGAGAAATCGACTACTGCACATAATATCCATAAGGGTCAGGCTACCGGTAAGGGTACTATTGTGTTGGCGATGGCATCCCCCATGACTGTGGGTATTGCCACTATTGATGCTATCCGATGCACTTTGGTGGAGTTCCACTTGGATAATATGTTAAGGGTTGGTGGAACTGCCTTGGGTTACCTTGTGGATAAGGTAACCTACGGGGTGTTTGCCTTTGGTTGAGTCTTGGATTAAGCGCATACACCCCAGACTCTTGTTGATGTGAGATGATGGGGCAACATCCCTTAGGATGGTCATAATGGCAGATCTCACATCCACCGTCATCGTCTGTGTTAGAATCCTCAGCCACATCAGAGTTAGTGATTTTTTCCTTACCCTTGTTATTTGTAGGGCTTAAATCTCTCCACTTTTTCTTACCTTTATCACTACTTTGTTCAACCTTAGACTCTTCTACAATTTTCAAGACTGTTACAATTCTTGAGTCTAAGGAATCCCACATTTGGTCTACTTTGGCCAATACCTCAGTTGTTAAATTTTGGATCAGAAAAGTTTTCCGATTCACCAACTCTTTGATTGGTGACTCATCCTCTTCATCACAAAATTTCACTCCCTTCTTTCAAAGGGAGGGATCGCGGTTGCACTCTTCCACACTTTCCCTTTTGCATAGCTCACCTTCTTCATTTGCTACTTACTCCAACAAGCTACATACTTCATGGGCACTAAGTTGTGAGAGTCTCCCTTGGGCATAAGTTCCAAGGGTTCTTCTAGTTTCATTCCTTAGCCCATCCACGATGTGGCGAAGTTGATCCCGCTGAGCGTACCCATGGCCCAGGCAACGATGTAACAATGTGTAGTGGCGGGCCATGGCAGCATCCAAGGGTTCATGTGTACCTTGCTTCCAGCCTTGGATCTGCTTACACAAATTGGACACTCTGGAGTATGTTTGATTCTTTTCATTGAACAGTTCTAGCATCGTACTCCACCTCCTGATGGTTTTCGGTTCTAAGGACCGGTACCAGCTCTCTGCTTCTTTAGTGAGTGTCCTTGAGAACAACTTAAGCTTCTGCCACTCATTTTCTATATTCTGCAAGGTGCAAGCATTGTGGAATGCCTGTAAATGATTTTTTGGATTAGCATTGTATCCCCCTTCAAATCGTGGGATATTGTTCATGTCTAATCATTTGATCCAGCTATCCTTTAAATGCCTTGTGGGAATCCTAACTGCCTCTATTATGTCAAGCATACTTCGGGTTGCGAGTAGGGGTTCATCATGATCATCTCTGTCATGACGTCTATGATGTCTTCGTGGTTCCCTACTCTCCCTATGTCCTTGCCCTTGTCCTATCTCTCAACCTTCTTATCAAGGTCTTTCTTCTTTCTTACTTTTATCCTCACCTTTATGTTCATGGTGGGTGCACCTAGATGTGGAAGGAGAGGGTGAGCGATGTGAAGAAGGGAAAGAAGAAGGGGAACCATTGCCATGATGATGTTTCTTATCTTCTCTTTGGTTGCTACGGCCCCAATCGTGGTGATGATCTAAGTGCCTATCCTTAGCATGAGTGGTTGTTCCCTCTGTGAACAATTGTTATTCAAGAGCATCAGAACCAATGTTATGTATCGTTGATCATAGGTTCTGATACCCAACCTCCTCATCATTGTTAGAAGGGGGAACATCGTTCACTAATGAACCTGTGATAAGGGGTTCCTCATCTTCTATTTTGCTAAGGACGTGCGGGGCTTTGCCCTTCAGAAAAGTATGTTGACTCTCCTACCTTAAGTCTCTCATACATTGGACATCTATGGGATAATAATCCCTCATGTCAAAATCTTCCACAATGTATTCCGTGAAATGCTCTTGCATGCTAATCTATACCAAGGTACGGAAAAGCATGCAAGAGATTGATCGATCTGGGGGTAACACAATGTTACCTTGCAAATCTCTTCATCGTAGTTGTTCGTCCTAATGGAGAACAAAAGTAAAGTTAGGAATATACTCATCGGGATGAGTATATGTCATCCTATATTGTTTAGGACTTGGCTTATTTTGGTTATGTGTTTTATCTTGCTGACTATCTCGTGTGTGGTCCTTAGGTAGTGAGTTGCTCTTATGAGAAGAAGGCATTTTTATCGATGTGCTAATTTCACCATTATATAATTTTTTCTTGATTAACCCAAAGGTTTGTTAAGGCTCACAATGGTGTGAGTGATATCCCTTATGTTCTTTCAGCGCATAAACACTTAGTCCCCCGCAACGGTGCCAATGATGAGTGGTGAGGTACCCCTACACTCAACCATATGAAACGAGCGTAGCACGTGCGATCCGGTCAAACTCCACAGACTAAATGCCTAAACACCCCATGGAACACTTGGGTTATTATTTGTTGTCTTCCCAGACTTACTTGTTGTCATAGTGTATGGTTAAGTAAGTCTGAGGTATATGATTTTTTTAGTCTTTTCTGGTTTTATGTCTTCTACGCTAAGAGCAAAGGGTTGAGAAACTAGCTAACTCTAACTAATGTCCTAAGTCTAAATTAACTAGCATCAGCATTCATTCCCACTTACCGTACACACCCTAAACTATGCAACTGTGGCTACCAAACGCTAATCGTTACTGGGATCACCACACGTAACGCACATGCTCGAAGTGGTCATACTAAGGCATCTAACTAACCTAAGTGTGATGAGCATTCGATTCCTTAACTAGCCGTACACATCCGTAGATGCTTGTAATCAAGTCATACTCATCCCACGTTTTAGGAGATAAGGGTGAGAGAATCTAATTGTGATGAGTAGCCGATTCCTTGGTTAGCCGTACACATTCGTCAATGCTCGTAACCAAGTCGTACTCATGCCACACTAACAACAGGTAATAAATAACATGTAATAAAACCTATCCATGTACTACAAATTTTATCCACAAAGCTCATCTTTATTTCTATACACAACTTGCATTCAGGTACAAAGCTACTCGAATAAAGAGCTGTTCACTTGGGAACTCCTACTGTGGGCACATGGAAAATACTCTATCTCTGGGGTGATCAATCTGCTAGAGCTTCACTACTTCTAGCCTACTACCAGAAATGAGGGGAGTGTCGCCTCTTATTTATAGATTTGGTGGTAGACCGCGATATCAGGTATGCGATATCGTAGGGGATGACCTGATATCGTGACGGTCGTGATATTGCATACGCGATATCGCGGTGCATGCAATATCACGTCTCATCAATAAGTCAAAAGAAGAAATCAAATTATTGAAATATTGGAGCATAGAAAGAACACTAGAGCTAGAAAAAGATCATTAATGTAGATGTTTTTGAGGATGAAATGAAACCTAAGGGGATAAATTATCACATCTCCATTCTTAAATTGTCTCACTCCATAACAAAGATAATGTCTCCTTATAACAAGTATTGTATTATTATAATAAGATCTAAGAGGGTGCATTGTAATAATGAGCATATCAACCAAGTGTAGCATGATAGGAAGGTAACTGGCCATCCCTTCTGGCCATTTACAAGCCTAAATTGGATGGAATTGTTGGATTACCTCTAAGGAATAGATGTCAAAGGAAGATAATCCTAAAAAATCATCAAAGCATGATCCAGATACATTATTCCACATTAATAAAGCNGATGATGATGAAGAATCATGACTTCTCAATAAAAAGACTTTTTACAAACCATTCTTCTCAAGGCCTCCACACTCATTTTTTTTTTCAAAAAATAGTAGGAAGTTTCAAGGCTCTACATGCTTTCAAAAGAAAGTGCTAGCATTTTAGGATTCTATGCTTGAAAAGTCAAAAAAAATAAAATTTTCAAACTATCATCTATCCTAATGTAATATATGGATGTGTTATTTGGCACTTGGACTCAATGTTATACTTTGGAAAGATATTGAAAGAGTGCAAAAAAAATTTCTTCTTGATGAGTTGAAGATGCAAAAACCTTCCTTAATGATATTATGTGAATGTGATTTATTGTGTTTAAAATAAAAATTCCTATGTCAATTCATTACATACATTCATAGCTTGCATATGTCAATGTAAGACAAATTTTCTAAAGCAGTTCTTGAGGATTCATGAGATCATAAATGGTATTTCCAATGAATGTAATTGTTGAGAAAATGGAATATATTTTGGGACAATGTGCAATACAATGCTAAGCATATTCAATAGCTAGTTAAAAAAAATATTTTAACATAATTATGGTCTAATGTAAAAGGTAAGAGACAATTCTAAAGAAATAGTTTTATTTACATCATATCAAATCTAATAAACTAGATGCAAAATCTTACTATCTCTTAGCTACTATTCCAATCAAGTATCCAAGTACCATGAGCAAGCTTCATGCATTATCTTATAATTCAAAGTAAAAGATGGATTCAACTCTTTAAGAAGAGCAAATCTATAGGTTATATAAGTCAAGGGTCCTTGAAGATGAGTGGCATGTCTTTATTTTATATGTTGTGACTACCTATTTGAAACAATGTTACAATGTTGCAACAAACAACTTGTATTTTTTATTTTTTTTACTCCATTAATGAAAATGTAATATCTATACTAAAAATCATATGGATCTTAATAAAGCATCAGTTGTAGTTCTTTATGCAAAGGAACTAAACAATGATTGCAAATTCTCTTCATTACTGATGAGTGGCGAGGTACCCCTACACTCAACCATACAAATACGAGCGTGTACACACAATTTGGTTGAACTTCACAGACGAACTAGTTGTGGCATCTAGATAGTTACAAATTGATCATAGTTCATTGTCTCCCCACCTAGACTAGTATTCACTTATCATGTATGGTTTAGTCCACAGTGAGGTGTATGATATGATTTCTAACACTAGGCTACTCCTAGAGACAATGGAAAATAATCTTGATTAACCTAATAAGCAATAGGAAATGAAGTCTAAGCTAGCCTAAGTGTGATGAGCATCTATCCTTAATCATCTGTATGCATCTTGGACCTCATGTACTACTTATGGGATTACCAAGCACAAATTACTTGAGCACTCCTAAATACGCTACTAGGTTACCAAGTAGTTACACTTCAATATTTGTGGTTAATTCATAGTCATTCCGCATTTAATAATAGAAATAGTAAATGATGGTAAATAAATATGAAGTAAGAAAATAATAAATAACAATGAAAATTAAACAATTTAAAACTAAGTGAATGCTACAATGATGGAGTAAGCTCGATCTTTATTGTTGATCATGTGCATGTCCAAGTATGTCACACTTGAATAAAGGTTCCATACAATTACAATCATCACCCTGCATGCATGCACTAGGGAAAGAATTAACATGAATTGAAATTAACAAAAAGACTCTACACTGAAAAAAATACTTTACACTTATACTTACTAACTCCCCCTTTCCTGTGCACCTAAACGTGGTATTTATAGGCCTACATGGGAATCACGATATCATGTATTTGATATCATTATCCAGGCTATGATATCACATACTTGATATCGAGGATCCAATATCGGGGCCTACTAAAACACAATTCATCATACCCCCATGACTAAATAACAACTCATCCTCAAGCTAGACGAAATGAGAACGAGTTCAATTAATTACATAGTGGATAGGTATGGAATTATTGACTAGCTAGAAATTAGTCATGCTACAATCTGGAATTGAAAAAAACAAAATTTGGACACAAACACAGAATTTACAAAGAATAAAATTTGTTGGAACTCATGTGATTCCTAGTGGTGATGGCTCCTCCATGGGTCTCTTCCCCTTATCTTGTGCTTTAGGTTTTGGAAATGCTGGAGCTTTTCTTCTTTGGTTCAGGGATCCTGTGTCATACATGCTGATGCTCCAATGTTTGATGGAGTCAACACCTCCCATGGGCATGGCAGTTGCGGGAACATCTAATTAGCCTTGACATACCAAGTTGCAAACAACTGTTGTTTCTCTCCATAGGCTCTAGCTTTTTCCTTGCATTCTTGGTAGTCTGTGAGCCATCGAGCCAAATCTTCCATCACATCCTTCTACCCTTGGTAGCTAGTTTTGACCACCTCTAATTCATAATTTTTCACTTATAATTGTTGTAGCATCTTCATGTGTTTAGCAAATTCTGTTTCATAATTTGCATAGGTGGTTGCTACCTACTTTTCCAATTTTCTTCTCGAGCATCCTACTGTCAATATGGCCAACTTAGCATACCATAGGTTTGCCAACTCCATGTACTCCATGAAATCTTGTATCTATAAGTCCCAGCTTTTTAGTTTAGCTTGGTGGACAAAGGCATAAGTATCCAGTATGGCCTACCACTCAGTGTTCTGAGCACTAAGTGTGTTAATATGGGCTTTGTCCATATGGATTTTTTTCTCAATTACCTACTTGTACATACCCACCTAATCTCTAAAATGTTCTTTATATTTTTCATATTGGTTGACCTTGTTCTATCATGCGCTTATTTCAATCACCATCTTTTGATGGATCACGTGTACCTCCACCATTGAGAGGCTTCTATTTTCTCTAGCCAAGTGATTCGTATCCTAGTTGACCCTTATTAATTATTCTTGAAATTACTAAAAATTTTCTTTGAGAACATTCTTTTGTTTTCCTACTATAGTCAATTAGAGACTTTTGGCAATGAGGCATTTATTTTCTTCTTGTGAGGCCTTGAGTGCTTTGGTGTGTGTATACGTTTGAGCTTATGCCTTAGAAGCATCCCAATCAACCTTCTCTTTATCCTTAGCCACTTTTTTATTCTCTTCTAATAATTTATTCAACTGTTCTATCTAGAAGGATTCAAGCTGGTCTACAGGGATGAATTGGGATAGATCCTGTTGTGCAGCTTCCAGGGTGACGAGCTTTTCTTGGAGTCTTTCTAACTCCTCCTCTGCATGCTCATCCCTGACCTCTGCCCTGATGAGCTTCCCTTTTGTCGAGATGAGGTCTAACTGTGTTGTTGTGACATCTTGAAAGATGTCAAATAAGGACATCAGTACTTGTCCTATCTATAGCAACTGATCTAGAACATCCTCATAATCCACAAGAGTCATTGAGTGTCTAACCAAAGTTTGAGCATCGCATGCTCTTGTAAAATCTCACGGTGTCACAATAGGGATATTAAATGATTCTTTTATGTGGTCTATGACCACTTCTACTACTCCCACTACATCTTGGTGCTGCATGACCACTACTATGTCATCTTCACTATTTTCTAATTACACCTAAAAAGATGTAGCATTTCCAGAGATCTATTATGACTAGTGTGATTCTCCTCCTCTTGTTTGGATAAACACCTCACCCTATGTGCAATCAATTGAGGTCATGGATCATATAACATCATTGATGACCCTGAAGAGATTAGCTTCATCATGGCTTCCCCAATTGACTATTTCAGCAATGGCACTGAGATGGCTCATCGACGATCGATAGTCCTACATTGACAATGGTGGTTGGTCTTACTGGCCTGTAAGTTATGTGCTAGGGCCCGCTTCCTATTCTTGCTCAGGCTTCAGTGTCTCACCAACACTTTCCCCGAGGCTGGTGTCTTTAGTAATTCAGCAAATGAAGCATTTTGGGCCTTTCTAGGGATGTCATTGGTGTACCCTAGAATTCCAACACACCATCACAACTTCAATGTGAACTTCCCTATCTTACATTCATCAAATCATCTCAAAATATCTGTAAGATATAGATGGGGTAGGTTGGCATTATCCTTGTCCATCAAGATGGCACTTTCTCTAGCCATGTATGTGGAAATTCTATTTAAACCTTTTGTTGGAAAAATGTGAGATGTGTTAATTTTGAAGTAGATTCTCTCTTGAAGTGTAAGCTCTCCATATGCTTTATCTTCCTTGCCATATGCCCTTTTCAACCATATCCTTCATGCATCAACATTGGAACAAGTGGACAAGTGAGCAACCTTTGGTCCTATATTCAGAGGATTTAGAACTTCTGAACTAGCTTTGGTAGAGAAATCAATAGAAATACCACCAATATTAATGGTGGTGCCTTCTTCTTTGTTATGCCAAAATTAGTACGTCTCTCCTAGGAACCAATCACCACTCTTAGAGAGAATAGGCCATAGTGGAGATCCCTTAATTTTTTCTTTAACTACCTCAAGGAAAAATTCAGTGAAAGGTCCAAAGTTGAGTTCCACAAACACAACTATTGATGTGGACCTTTCATGAATTACCTGAACACATTCCAGAGACAACATGAGATTTGTCCCTGTTCAGGTGCCTTGCTGTCTCCACCTTTGGCATGTCCTAATTGCATAGTAATAGGAGGTTCCTAATGAATGCTAAATGATTGTGCCTCCTACTCTATATGTTCTACAAGAGGTTCTTGGCCTCTACCTCTCCTTGGTCATTTGGATGCACCCTGAGAATGTCCTCCTTGCTGTCCTCTTTTAAGGGCCATCTGTAATCACACAGAACCATCTATTGGTAAGGCTATTTACAAATTTTGATTTATACCTTACTCCTTACACTTAATAGATTCATTTCTTGCTTAGTGTGATTCAAAGTTAGAGATTTTCATGAAAATTCTCCTAAAACTTTTGATATTGGACCCATTTTTGATTAGGTGACTCTAAAAAAATAATTTTCATGATTTGGGTAAAGAAATGAAATTAATTTGACAAATTTTTTTAACATTTTTAAGGTAATTTACCCTTTATGATATCCTTTGGCAAATTATGTATTTAGAAAAAACTATGCACAAATTTGAGCATACCCTTCCCCCACGACTAAGTCAAACACTCCAAGTTTAGATAGATTCGATTGGAACGAGAATTAGAGCATTAATGAGCAAGATATGGAAGTTGAAATGATAGGTGCTTAAAGCGTTAGAATTTGTGGAAGAAAATTTCAACAACTCCCCTTGCATGAACAATGAAAAATAATGTTGACATGTGAGGTGTAATTCCTATATATAGTTTTTATAGATGTGATATTGCGTACCCAATAGTGTGAACCCGATATCGCGTCAGAATCAATATCAGGTACCTAATATTGTATCCCTTTGAAAATAGGGTACTTGAAAAAATTGATGAACTTTTGAAATTTCAAGATCAAAAAATGAAGGATTTAAGTTTAATTTGAAAGATTTAGGATAATGTTGAAGGGACCTAAAGGCACCAAAAGTGTAATGAAGTGGAATTTGACAATGAAATTCATGAATAGGATGAGGAAAAAGGACATGTGGTGGTGCATAGGAACATCAAAATTTAAAATGATGATAAAGGGAAGGATTATTATAGCAATGCAATACTTGGAGGATATAAGATGATGTGATGATGATGTGTAATGAGTGCAAATTACAAAATTTATGCAAGTGGGTCCTCCCCAAAGACGGTTCCTACCTATCATGCCCTTACATGACCACACCTAAAAATTTTTGTAGGAACTAAAAGGGTTAAATGTAATCCACACTAGTTTTACAACATACACACATGTAGATATCACCGTTATGAGGTATGAGTTCTATGTGACACAAGACACATGTCAAAAAATACATGGGTAGCAAGATGAGACAAATCGTAGAAGGGATAACAAAGATTGGTACATGAGGTAACTGACCCTAGGCACAATGAATCCTAAGTGTGGGTCATGATTAATGTGTCATTAGCCCATCACTCCAAAATCAAGACAAATTCCATTCTTCTGATTAATGACATCGCATTGTTTCATCTAATGATGGACAACCATAAGAGCACCATGACAACAAGGTGTAGGATCACTTGGTATTTTGTCCAAGGAAGGAGTGTTTTGGAATTACTTGGTGGCAAGTTTTTTTTACTTTTCCTTTCTTTTCTTCTTTTAGCCACTTTGGCACTTTATTCTTTCCAACAGTGAACTGGAGAAGCTACCAACCTTTAGGCATGGATGCATGTCTTTTTAGTAAGATCCCTAGAATAGAATTGAGTTTCTTTATTGAGTACCTTTATTACTCTTACTCCCATTTTTTGTTAGATCTACAAGGATCTTAGTATAACTAGGCTACATGATAGCACCTACAAATGTCACCAAAAAGAATCCACAAGTCCCCTTGATGTCACACCCTAGCCATTCTTTCTTAGTCCATCATTCTTTCCTCTAGGAATAATAAGCACAAAATTATTTTAATTTTTAATGATGGCAAGAATATCATCATTCCCTGAGTAGAACCTCTTATTAATAGAATGGGTGGGTGGATGTTGTGAGCTCACTGTCCAAATAAGTAATCACTTGAGACTTGATAGCATAGAACAAAACCTTGACCAATAAGTCACATGAGTGTTTTATTCATAGATGAAATTACCCATAAAAAGATAAAATAAAAAACAAAGATAAAACAAAAAATTAAAAATGAAAAACTAGAAAACAAAAAATTGTAAAATCAAAGAAAAGGAAAAACATTTACTAATTCTACTAATTAGAATGGAGTATATCCTCCATAACTAGACTTTTGAGCATGTCTAGAATTAATAAATGAAAAATTTGAATCCATGAATATGGGAAATATTGGAGTCTAGTCATATCTAAACCAACTGGGTGTCTTTTGATGTGGTGGTAGGAATGTACCCAAATTGGGATTCAGACACTTGATTAAAGTAGGCATAGTAGGGAAAATTATAAGATGTGGTTAAGTGATAAGGAGTTGACCCACTATGGCACCCATGACTGTAAGATGGTATGCAAGGATCAATATGTATCCCTACATGGTTATATTCATTAGGCCACATGGTTGTTTGAGTGTTAATTGATGGCCTTAATAAGGTAGCAAAAGGCGTTGAGTTTGAGAGAGAAGATGCATTACAACACTAGACTTGTGCTGAGTTGGTGGATGCAGTGGTTTCAAAACCAAGCTGTCTCTTTCTTTGGTCATGTTTAAAGAAATTACACTTCTAACATTATGGAGGACCTCCACTACTATTGATGGTAGTAACAAAAGTAACATTCATGGGTTGGTGTTGTGGTGCAAAACCTTCTAGCACAACTGGTGGTGATGCAGAAGGAGGTGAAGAATAAGAATACTAAGGTTGAGGAGAAGTGTAAGGCACATGAGGTGGTGATCTTGTTGGAGAGGACATGGGTGGATAGTACTCAGGAGAATGATAATGATGAGGTAAAGTAATATCTTTCTAAGGCCATGTCCAAGGGTTCATGTTGCCCCTGTTTCCACTCTTGGACTTGTTTCCTCAAGGTTGACACTCTTGCATAGGTTTGATATCTTTCATTAAAGAGTTCTACCATTGTTAGCCAACGTCAAATTAATTTTGATTTTAAGGACTTGTACCACACTTTTGCTTGGCCAACGAGTGTCGTAGAAAAGAGCTTAAGTTTTTGTCATCCATTATCAATATTGTTCCATACATAGGCATCATGGAAGGCTTGTAAATGATGTTGTGGATCTAAATCATAGCCTCCTGAAAACTTGGAAAAGTTATTTACATCAAGCCTGGGTAGATGACTTTCCTTGTCATGCCTCTTGTCTATGCATTAGGCTCTTAGTGGCTAGTAGGGGTTCATCATCACTAGGTAGGTTATGAATTTCTGAGTTGAGATGATGTTGTCTTCATTCATGTTGGTGTTCTTGACTTTGCCCATGGGCTCAACTTTTATTTCTACGCCAACCCCTTGAAAAATGATCATCCGTGTCACGCCTTAACATCGAAGGAGTGTCAAAGTTGGATGACAAGAGTCCTTAAATACTATTGGGGTGTTCATTAACATAGGGGATCGTTGCATAAGATTGAGCACTCCAAACATCATCTTCATCATCATATAATTTGTTGGTTCTCCAATGAATTACCTTACTAGTTATTGCATTATCATGGTCTTGTGATAGAGACATTGTTGTGAATTTGTGTGTGACTTATTTTCAATTTCTTTCTTTCTAAAAGGTATATCATCAAGGCTTCATTATAGTGATCTTGGATTATGTAACTAATCTAAATAACTAGCACCATCCTCAACAACGGTGCCAATGATGAGTGGCAAGGTACCCCTACACTTAACCATATGAATATGAACGTGTACACATGATCCACTCAAGCTCCATAGACAAACTAGTTGTGGTATCTAAATAGTTACATGTTGATCATAGTTCATTGTCTTTCCACCTAGACTAGTATTCACTTATCATATATGTTTTAGTCCATATTGAAGTGTATGATATGATTTCTAACACTAGGCTACTCCTAGAGAAAATGGAAAATAATCTTGATTGAACTAATAAGCGATAGGAAATGAATTCTAAGCTAGCCTAAGTGCGATGAGCATTTGTCCTTAATCATCCGTATGCATCTTGGACCTCATGTACTAATTCTGGGATTACCAAGCGCACATTACTTGAGCACTCCTAAATACGCTACTAGGTTACCAAGTAGTTACATTTTAATGTTCATGGTTAATTCGTACTCATTCTACATTTAACAATAGAAATAGTAAATGACGGTAAAGAAATATGAACTAAGAAAAAAATAAATAAAAATGATAATTAAACAACTAAAAATAAGTGAATGCTGGAATGATGGAGTAATCTCGATCTTTATTGTCAACCATGTGCATGTCCAAGTATGTCACACTTGAATAAAGGTTCTATACAATTACAATCATCACATTGTAGGCATGCACTAGGGAAAGAACTAAAATGAATTGAAACTGAAAAAAAATACTTTACACTTATACTTACTGACTCCCCCTTTCCTATGCACCCAAACATGGTATTTATAGACCTACATAGGAATCACGATATCATGTATTCAATATCATTATCCAGGCTACGATATCGCATACTTGATATCAAGGATCCAATATCGGGGCCTAGAAAAACATGATTCATCAATTACCCACTTTATCCTAACATTAATATTTATTTTTCTTTAACGAACTAATCAATGCAACCAACATGTGCATTGGATTCCCATGTTTTAAACTAGTGACTATGTGGAAAGCACAAATTTCATTATTATAACACAATTTTCTTAAAAATTAAACTCATGTTAAAAGAATGTAAGAGAATTTCAAGCAGTCATCCACTTAAGTAATGTAGATGACAAGGTGTGTGATGCCTGAGATTGTTCATGATGGCAATAAAAATAAATATAAAAATATACCATAGGAAAAAACTAGAAAACCCCTAGCAAGAAACAGGCTCCTAGATCTTTATCAACTCACAAACACAAGAATATATCCTAATAAAAAACTAAAAAAACCCCTAGCAAGAAATAGGCTCCTAGATCATTATCAACTAAGAAAGAATTATACAAAGCAAAACACACTACCTTCAAGACCTCCTTATAATCATATTTATAGTGTGGGATGGACATCCATAGGTAGTGTTAAGGGGATGTAAACTAAACATTAATAATAACAAAATCAATAGAGCTAAACAATAGTTTACATTAACTACACTATATATGTCACATCTCCATTCCCAAATGATGTTGTTGCCTAATGAAGATGGTGCCTTTTCATAACAAGTGTTATTGTTATCTTAATAATAACCAAAAGGGCAATTGTGATTAAGACCCAAAAAGGCATGTTGTAATAATAGATGTGTCTCTTAAGGTAACCTTTAGGGGTTTGACCTAAGGCATTTATACCCAAAGTTAGAGGTCATGCCAACATGAAGTGGTGAAGCCAGTACAGGCAAGTCACAGGAGCTGAGTGAAGCAAGATAGCAAGTAGACTGGCCATCCCTTTTGGATGGGTTATAGGCCTAAATATGGTGGTATTTTTGAATTTCCTCTAAGGGATCAATGCCAAAGGAAGAAAACCCCAAGGAACATTCTCAGAGCATAATCTAGATACAGTATTCCATATCAATAAAGCATTCTTTTCTTTTTCTTTCTACATTTTTCCTATTATTTCCTTTATACATAATGTCAAATATCACATATATTTTGCATTTGGTATATTTTCTTTGTATGCATAATGTCTAATATATCATATAGTTGACATTTTCCATGACATTCAAGGATGGGATGTCACAATTGGTATTAAAGCAAACCACAATCCATGGGCCATTTAGAACCATGGGCTAACTATAACATGAATCTAATGATGAACCTTGAAGCAAAAACACAAGGAAATCCATTGAGCATCACCAGATGTACCATATGTTTGTGATGTAAGTCAAAAGATACCTTTCCATTGATTTCATGAACAATGGATCAGACATCTAAATCCCAACAATTAATAAAATTCTTTCATGTATATCATTAACCAATGAAGATCTAATCACACCTCATCAAGATTCAACAATTACAAGAGATGTTGGTAAGACAATGATACACCAATCTAGGTAACTCTTACCCATCTTAATATTATAATTCTTAATTGATTAGGGTCATTGTTAAATTTCTTTCAAGAAAGTTAGTAACCATGACCTAAATTGATTTTGTTTTGTTAAAAATTCACTATCCAGGTAGTTTAAAAGATTTCAAGTTCCCATATGTTGACTCAGAAGTGTCATATTAACAAAATAGGCTAGTTTGATCTTTTTAATTCCTAAAAAATCAACTTTATTTTTCAATAGTATGACTATGTCCAATGCATAGTATTCATTGAGATGATTCAAATGGTATAAATTTTGTCTTGATCAAACTTACAATTTGGAAGATATTGATGTTTAAATTTTCTCATTATACTTACATTAAAATAATATTAATTTATTATTTAAACAAAAAAATTCAAAATTTTAGTATTAGAATTAATCTAGAATTACCATTTACTAACATTGAACCTCTATCCTATCATTAATTGAACCATCAAATCAACTGCCAAGGCAAGATTGATTAAAATAATAAAAAAAATTTTAAAAAGTGAGCAAGAGGTCATGGGTTCAAACCCAAGTCCCTCCCCTCCATGGTCATTTTAAAATCTTGTATTAATTTTAAATTTTGAAATTATTTTAGTATGAGGTCATGAGTTGGAACCCAGGACCTCCACAATTTTAAATATATGAAAAATAGATATAAAATAAATTTATTTTAAGAAAATTTAGGGCATGCAACCCTATAGTGGTAGCACCGCCCTTGTAGCAACTCCACCCTCTAAAAATGCCACCACTCACCATGCATCATGCCACCTCGGTCTGTTGCTTACCACCTCACCATTGCTGCAACTACTACCCACATCCACATGTTGTTTTCATTAGCCACATGAACCACTACCCACATCATTTTCCTTTTTTTATTTTGTTTTCCTACATTGGCTACATTGCCCCCTATAGTGAATGACCATGCTATGCAAGCCTACATAGGCTGTAGCACCCCTATTAAGGCCCACTACCCTCTATTAGCCTAGTGACCATAAAAATCCTTGATGGCAACATCATTGACCCCACGATCCATGCCAACCCACTGCTTTACCCCATTGTAAAAACCCTCATGTATAGTCTATAGAAACCCTTGTCAAATTTTTCACATTTTTCATTAAAAGTCAATGTCATGGATCATTGCCTACTATGCCATTAATCATTGCCTCCTATGCCACTGATCATGGCCTCCTGTGCCATCAATCATTACCTCCCATGTCATGGATCATCCCCTTCCATGTAGCCAATCATCGCCTCCCCAACTATCACCTCCCTTGCTATCAATCATTACCTCTTTGAATGTTGTCAATCATCACCTCTTTCATATGCACCATGTTTACCTTATTAGACTATTCACAAAAGCTGCACAAGCCCTATCTAGGCCATGTGATCCCAGTTAAGGGGCCAAGAAGATACTAATATGGTTTACGCAATCCCAAAGGAGGGTCATGAAAACCCTGTAATGGTCCACACAAGCCCTAGGGAGGCTAAACAATCAAATAGCTCATTCCCATTGCCCATCCCTAGCTAATGAGCAATGCTACCGTGGATGCTAGAAACATGATGGCATAGCATAACCTCCTCAAACTACATCCACGTCCCCAGCAACCTCCTCAAACTCCACCACCAACACATCACCATGGCTATTGTTATCATCATCCTTGATACCACATAATGGGAAAATTATTTGTCAACAAATAGAAAATTTGAAATTACTATCAACTAATGAAAATTTTAAAATGCTTGTCAACTAAAGAAAAATTGAAAATCTGTCATCAAGCTACTAATTTAAATTGAAAATGCATAAAATTAAATTTTGAAAATTGAATTTTGCACATTGGTAGCAATAGAGACAAAAGTTCCATAATTAAGCACACTCACCTTGGAGTAGAATTAAGATGGGTGACCTCTTGAGAAGTCTCATTTTTCACACCAAAGGTCTTATACTCTAAAAACCATAACTTTTGATTTTGGAAGTCTTTTTTAGTAAACAAAAAGCTTTTTCCTATACTTCTCAACCTTCCAAACCTAATGATGAAGTTAGATCCATCCCAAGGAACCCCAAAAATTAGTACTTACTCCTTGCCCAACATAGTGCCTCAACATCATCAAAAGTTTAATTTTCACACAACTCAAAAATGCAATGTATATTTTCAACATATGAATAGTCATTTCCAACATTTTTTACCCTTTTGAGCTTAATGATGAGATTATATTTATCACCCAAGCACTTGATAATTCAATGATATCATGAATTCAACCTTTTTGGCATTATGATTTAGTGCATACCCCTTACAAATAGTCTTATGATCACTATGGCATGTCATTAATTACATTGCCAGAGTTAGTGTTCTTAAGGGGGATAGAAGGGTTGTTAAGAATTAGATAATATATTTACATATTACTAAAATTATATGATGTCATTAAATATTACTAAAATTAGATAATGTAGTTATTCAGTTGATGTAGTTGATTATTAGTCGATGTATTAGTTAATGATCAATTGATGTATTAGTTGGAGAATTAGTTGAGAAAATAGAACAATCTTCAACCATTAAGAAATGGTATATTAATCTATCCTGCAATCAAAAAATATGGTAGAACAACATGCAGACTCAAATTATTATTTCAACTAGGAGTATGATACTCATGAAAGGAAATGATTTAGAAGAGAATCCAAAAATGAGAATGAAAGTTGCAACATACAACATTCATGCAAGATCCCTAATGAGCGAGAAACAACATTTGCTATGTCCATCATGGGCCTTAGATTGGCATGAATATCAATATCATGAATTGTAGTAGAGTTAGAAGATTTGGATGCTAATGTCTTATGCTTACAAGAAGTCTTGCCATGGGAATTTCTATATCAATTCCAACTAGACTTGGGAAAGATGGGATACAAAGGTATTTATAAGCAAAAAGGTTATCATGGAAGTTCTTCTTTTGAGCCATCTACATTAGCCTATTGCAGAAATTACAACATGAATGGTTGTGTGATCTTTTATAAAGAAGCCAAGTTTGCATTGTTACAAAGATTTGAGTGGAGTTTAGAGAATATGATTTTTGAAATTCCAAAACTTAAAGCAATAAAAAAGAAAGAAAAATTAAGATTTTGGAAAAATCACATAGCCTTGGTAGTGATTCTAAAAAGTCATCTATTAGAAAGATGTGTATGCATGATTAACACACATTTGATTACCAAACCAACATGTTCATATGTTGGACTATGTCAAGGAGAATATTTGATGAAGCAAATAGAAGAAAGTTTGAAAAATAAGTTATTGTTAAGTTACACTGATCCAATTCCATTTATTCTTTGTGGAGACTTCAATGAAAAATTTGGATGTAGCATTTATCAATTCTTAAAATATGGATCTATAAAGAAATCTTTGGAAGATGAACCTAATTTGAAGAATATGCTTTCATCAATTCAACATACAATTCCATTGGCTAGTGCCTATTTTACTTCAGATCTTCAATAGATTAATTAGATTCTATAATTCAAGAATATATGAGATTGATGGATATTTCTCATCGAAAATCATAATTTAATAATTTCTCTACTCTAATTAATAAGGATGGATCAACAACATTCTTCATTGAGACTTTGGATTATATTTGGTGCAATGTTCAATTCTTTCAAGTTACCAAGTTACTAAAGTTAATTTCTTAAGAAGAAGTTGAGAAGAGTCAAGATCAAGCCTTACCATCTCGAACAAGACCATTCAATCACATACCACTTATGGAAAAATTACAATTACTCCCATTAGTTAATAAGTTTGATCAAGATCAAGAAGTATCTCACCCTTACTTTTATTGATGAATCTTATTATTTTCTTTATTGTTTAATTCATATTTCAGTTAGATTAATAACATATTTAAGGTAATGCAAGTTGGGAATAAAGAATTTGCCCTGCCTTCACTTGGAGAACCAGATACAAGTTGCACATTATGTGACTTTGATTAGGATTGGTGATTGGTAGTTGGTAGATCTTTAATTCACTACTTATCATTATCTTAGATAATGAAGTATTAAGAAAATAATATTTAATTTTCCATATAATTATTCTCACATATATCTTATTTGAAAAATAAGCAATAAACAACTTCAAGTTCAAAGGATAAATCAAATTATTAGAGCATAGGATCATGAAAGAAAGCATTAGATCTAGAAAAAGATAGAAAATGTGGACTCGTTTAAGGATGAACGAAACCTAAGGGGGGTAGATTATCACATCTCCATTCCCAAATGATGTTGCTTCCTAGTGAATATGGTGCCTTTTCATGACAAGTGCTATTATTATTTTTATAGTACCTAAAAGGGCAGTTATGATTAAGATCCAAAAGTGTAGCTTGTAATAATGGATGTGTCTCCTAAGGTAACCTTTGGAGGTTTGACCTAAGCCATTTATACCTGGGGTTGGAGGTCATGCTAGCATGGAGTGGTAGAGCTAGTACAAGCAAGTCATGGGAGCCTAGTGAAGTAAGACATGAAGTAAACTAGCTAGGTTATAGGCCTAACTGTGATGGCAGTGTTGGATTTCCTCTCAGGGATAGATGCCAAAGGAAGAAAACCCCAAGGAAAATTCTTAGAGCACGATCTAGATATGCTATTTCATATCACTAAATCATTCTTTTCTTTCTCTTTTTGCATTTTTCCTATTATTTCCTTTATACATAATGTTGAATATCACATATATTTTGCATTTGGTATATTTTCTTTGTAAGAATAATGTCTAATATATCATATATTTGACATTTACCATGACATCTTGGGATAGGATGTCACAATATATATCTACAATTAAATATTCAACACTAGAGTATATCACAACATAACTATTGTAACAACCAATTAAAAAAAGATAGTACTTGTAACTACTGAGATAACTATATTTGAGCTTACATGAATGGTGGTTTGCCTTCACTTTACTCACAATTATTCCATTTGAAGGTAAAGATTACATGAAGCCTAATCTAGACCTTAGATGGTATTACCTTCCATGACACCAATAGCTACTCAACATTATAAAAATTTTTTAGCAGATAATGATGTTTTTATTACATTAGTAGGATTCTCTTCTATCTTAGTTTTTTCTAGAATAATCCTTTGTTCATCTATTTTTTTTCGAATATAGTGATACTATATTTACATATGTTTTGTCCTACTATGGAAAGTAGGATTTTTGGATATGTAAATTATACTTTGCTTATGACAACCAATTTGCATAATCTTTTTATGAATCTCAAGTTCAACCACCAGTTTCTTCAAAACTAGCTCAATTTACAATGACATATTTTTCGTTAGTAGTAAACTAAGCTACGTACAACTACAATTGGCTTTTCTATGAGATAGCACCACCAAAACAATTAAACACATATCCATTGGAAGATTTTCTAAAATCCCAGTTAGCATTTGTAACAACAAAAAATGTCGGTAGCTGGAATACCAAACAAAATCTATGTACACAGTCTTAGCCACGGATCCGTGCGAGGGCTGTGCTGGAGAAAACGAATCCGTAGTGCCCTGAACAATCTTGTCGATCAGACAAGGACTTACTAAATCAGTAAATTGACTAAGATTATAGGTGTTTCGTGGAACGATTTGATTCGATAAATCATGAAAGGAGAGGAAAACGATGTAGATAAATTGCAATAATGACAATGTTAACACGACAAAGGAAATCAGATTTAAGCGAAATGCGTGATTTCAAGATCTGCACTTTGACCCGAAAAATTGAGTATTTTGTACACAAAGTTACAATGGGAAGACTCTGATTATCTTGTGCGAAACATACACAAAATAATAAGAAAAACTATTTAACAAGGAGTGCAGAATGGAGCTTAGTCTACCTTGTAAGCCAAAGATGGAGTGCAAGGAAGGTCAAGCTCGAATGCTTATCAACCAACTGTGTCTGATCAATAGATCTTGCCAACCTCACCAGATAATCTCTCGATCTCTGATCTATATTCTTCGCTTTGGGTAGCCTCTGCTCAAAACTACCAAGGATTGCCGATGGGAGAACTGTATTTTCACCAAAAGGTATGATCGCTCCTGCTGCCAATGCTAAAAAAATGTCTCTTGTTTATACTCAAAGATGATAACTGCCAAAATTTGAAGATGCTAACTGCTGCTCTGCTTTGAAAAGTTGAAAAAGTCTCTCTTTTTTCTTTGCCAACTAGGGTATTTATAAGTTTGACAATATGCAGAAAAGGCATGGCCTTGATGACACGTGTCCCGAAATTTTCGGATACCACTGTCTTGACGAACTGGCTATGTCGCGTCACATTGCAACATACACTGTCAGCACTTTTGTTGAAGCTGCTTCATGATTTCGCATAATACACTCATCAACATATTGCGTGTATGGATAGCAAATGCATAACTGCTTTAGCCGGCTTTACGCTGTATTACATTTGTTTACGCTGTGTTGCGTGGCAGAGCGTAACAAAGCATGGAAAGAGTGAGTCAAGCTGTTTTACGCTCATTTACGCAGAAAAGTGTAGTGAAGCATAAAAAGGGATCAACTCGACGGTAAATTACGCTTGTCGTACATGGTGTAGTGTAACTAGTGTAAAGTGATTAATCTGCAAAAATAAATGAGCTTAATTTGTCGCGTTTCCTTTGGACTTTCCCTTTGACCTTTTTTTGAAGTTCATTACACTGCCTTGTGTAACAGAGCATAAGTTCGACCCTGGACAAAAAGATTTAGCAGAATATGCGAGAAGTCGCATATTACGCTGCTTAGGCCTTAAACTTCACCAAATTTGTTGAAGTAAGTAACCTTCTGATGTTAGACTATGTTAAACAAAATTACGCTATGCGTCATTATGCTATGTTGCGTAATGTAGCGTAAAGACAGAAAACATAGTAAAATTTGAAATCTATAAGGAACTTGGAGACTTGATGCCGGGCGCCGTTTCGTCTTGCTTTGCCTTGTTCTTCCTTCTAGAATTTTGCTGTGAACTTTCGCCCAAATCGTGAATCTTTGCCTTAGGCTGATTCGCGATTTCTACGGTGTTTCAATGGCCCTCTTTGTTGATGGTTAGAGGGCTTGCCCGAAAGACGTCATCAAAGAATACGAAACACCAGACTGATGAAAGTACCAACATCGTTTATCAACAGGTACTCAAGTATAATCCTGTCAACGTAGAGGTGCAGGGATAAGGAAATCTGGGGATAGAATGGTACGAGAGGAAACAAGTTCGGGGAGGATGCAAATGTGGTTTGGGAAGACCCAAATGTGGTGGGGATAGCATCTTCATGCATAAGCACTCAGGCATTCTCTTGCAATTGCATTTGCATGTAGTTATGTCATCATTTTGTGGATGAAGGGGATTGTGTAGATGCACTGTGTTGCAACTACATGGCCTGAGTGAGATGTGTTTCACCCATTTCACCAACCCCCCCCCTCATTTTTTTTTGGGCGTCCACTAGGCAAGTTGTGTTACGCTGGTTCATGGACTTGAGTGTAATGCAAATGCGGAGAGTGTTTCACATTTTGCGTAAGGGAAGCAGATGGGATAGTTAAGGATAGTGATAAGGGCTAGGGGTAGGATTACAAGGAACACAAGGATGCACCCCCCGAGTGGACAGGCTAACTTAAGCAGCCATCTCAAAACGCTATCGGTATTACACCACTTAGATGAACGCACCCTCGAACGATGTCCTCGTAACAAGTAACCTACAACTAAAGAAGAGAACAGAGGATATCATTGTCCTTGTGAATCGTGGGTGAGGTTGTTGAAACAAGTACTATTAGAGGTGAGATAAAGTGATCGGGCCGTGAAGGAGGAACTATAGCACGAGGCCCGAGTCTTCACCCTTGACGCTTGGCCCAGCATATTTCCGCCAAAGCACATCAGACTCAGCGCACCTGACTGGTTATGTAAGGAATCAACTAGATGAATCTATGAAGCCAGAGCCTGATAGTGATGATGAGAAGAGATCCCCAAAGTCGTAATTGATGAGAACTCCTTTGGGGCTCTAGATGGCGAAACTAACCTCTCAGAGGTACCACCGCTGAAATAGGTATAGTGACGGTATCTCTGAGGGGTCAGTAGTATGCCCTTCAGCACATCTGAGAGATCAGCAGAATGCCGGTGAGGTAGTGATGCTAGGACTATCTCAACATCCCATCCCATTTTTCTTGCAGCTACACAAAAATGATTACGCTCGCTTGAGTTGCATGATGGCAGTTTGTGAGTCCTGGTAGACTGTCGTTGCTGATTTTAAGTCTCAGCAGACCATGATCCCAGTTTAAAGTCTGGGTGGACCAAAAAATGCTAGTTTTAAGTCGTAGTGGATAGTGGCGAAGCTGATTTATGGTCTCAGCAGACCGTGCTGTGGGTGTCAGTTTTGTGTCATGACCTAGGGACAAGTCTGTGCTAGTTTTACGTCTCAGCAGACGGATGCTTACCTTTGTTAGTTTTATGTCATGGTGGACAGCTGGTGCCAGTTTAGCATCATGGCGGACGTGTGAAGGGAGTGCCAGTTTTACGTCGTAGCGGATAGTTGTTGCCAGTTTAGCGTCATAGCGGATGATTATGGCCATACCTAATGTTCACACTGGAGATGCAGCTATATGTAGTACCGCTTCAGATATATATGATTGATAGGATTTGGTAACTCATTGCCATCGATGTGCGCTAGCTTGAATGCTCCGTTGCCATACACATCAGTCACCAAGAAAGGGCCCTCCCAGTTTGCAGAGAATTTTCCCACTGGTTCGCGAATGGCCTTGAGAACTGAATCTCCTTTCTTGATCAGACGCTGCTGAAGATTGTGATGATGCTTTTTCCTCTACTTGTCTTGATACTTTTCTATTGTATCAAGCGTCTATATTTGCTTCTCTTCTACTGAATCGAAATCCATAATCCGAGACTCAGTGTGTTGAGCCTCATTTATAATCATGGAGAGGACCATTCTCAGAGAAGGAATTTGCAATTTGAGGGGCAGCACTGCGTCAAATCCATAGACTAGGCTATAGGGTATACTTTCTGTAGCTATCCTACATGTAGTACGATATGCCAATAGCACATAGAGAATTTTTTCATGCCATCGTCTTTTGTTGCTGTCAAGCATTTTCTTGAACAGATTAATGATGACTTTGTTTGTGGCTTCAACTTGACCATTCGCTTGCAGGTAATAAGATGAGGAAAAAGATTATTTAATGTCGAGGCTATCACAGAAGGATTTGGTTTCCATACTACTAAACTGTGGCCCGTTGTCGATCACGATAGTCATCGGAAGACCAAATCTGGTTACAATGTTGTCTAAGATGAAATGGAAAATCTGTTGAGATGTGGTCTTCTGTAAAGGGATAGCCTCTACCCACTTCATGAAGTACTTAGTAGTGGTAATTATGAAGCTATGACCTGTGCAAGATTTCAGTGTAATGGGGCCTATGATGTCTAGTCCCCATCGTTGAAACGGCCATGTTATTTGAGTCGTATGTAACTCCATACGCAACACATGTATAAGATTTGTGTGACACTAACACGTGTCACATGCTTTTACCTTTGTCAGATAATCTTTTTCCATGTAAGGCTAGTAATACCCTAAGCGAAGGATTTTTGAAGCCATAGCGCATGGTGCTACGTGTCCTCCGCATAGTCCCTCGTGGACCTCGCCAACTATACGTTGTGCTTGGTCCTTGTTAACGCAAGTAAGCAGCACACCATCAAAAGAGTGTCTACAAAGAGTACTATCTCCTATGATGACGTACTATCTAGCTTGCTTGCAGATTACATCTTTCTGCATACGTGTTAATTCGTGCAGTGGCTCGCCTTGCAAGAGATAAGTCTTAATGCTATCGTACCACTCTGGCATTCTATCCTCAAGAAAAGAAGATATTTGCGTCACCTGAATGATGGGCTCTGTGTAATCTATTACTAATGCAGGACAAGTGTTGAGCAGGTGTGAGGGCACGTTCAAAGCCAGTGTAGCCAGTGCATCGACCAGTGTGTTATTAGTTCGTGTCACGTGTTGGGCATCGATGGTCATGAACCTCCTTAGACGATCTTTAGCCATATCGCAGTAGGGCTCTAGGTGTACAGCCTTGTAGGCGTAGACTCCTATGACCTGATTAATGATGAGCATCGAATCACCCCTAATTTCCAGGTGTCAAACATGGAGTTCGCTAGCAGTTAGTAATCCTCTGAGGAGCCCCTCGTACTCTGCCATGTTGTTCGTACAGGGGAAAGTCAAACAATAAGCGTGAAGACGCACATCCTCAGGTGATAGCGTAATAACTGTAGCGGCGCTGCCACCTCTAACAGTTGAAGCTTCATTGAAGTATAACATTGCTTCAGGACCTGTCAAGACAGGGCTTAAGCTATGTACATGTTCGTTCAAAAATTCAAGCTCTATGGTTGCTTGACTGTCAATAGGTGATGTTACTAATTGGTCGGCTATCGCTTGGCCTTTCGTAGAAGATTGGCCAATGTAATGCAGATCGAATTCTACCGTGATAGCTTTCCAACGAGATATTTTGCTACTTTCGTATAAGTTATGCGTAATGGCCCTAAGGATATTATTTTTATAGATGATATTAACCTGGCTACGAAAAAGATAATGCTTACACTTCTTGAGTGTAAATACTAACACTAAGCAGTTACGCTCTACTTTGTTGTACCTATTTTCATACGCACATAGAGCGTGACTCAAGTAGCAGATGGGTACTTCCGACCCATCACCCCTCTTTTGACAAAGTAATGTAGCTAAGGCTACATCTGAAGTCGTGAGGTAGATGTAAAATGGCTGATCTATTTGCGACGGGAAAACTATTGGCAAGCATTGAAGCTCTTGCTTCAAGCTGTCAAATGCATGTTGACAATAGTCCGTCCATTCAAAATTAACCCCCTTTTTAAGAAAATGTTGCATAGGGTGTAATTTTTTGGTTAATCTCGAGATGAACCACCTAATAAACTGTAACCTCCCCTGTAATTCGTGCAATTGCTTAAGACTCGTAGGGGGTGTCAGTTCGACAATGGCCTTGACTTTGTCAGGATCTACGCGTATACCAGTTTCCGATACCACAAAACCCAGCATGCGTCTGGTTTTGACTCCGAACACATACTTTTTTGGGTTGATTCAGAGGTCATAGTTAGAACATCTTTTGAGGACTAACTCCACATCCTCTGAATGATCCTCTAATTTTATAGACTTAACAGCTATATCGTCGACATAATCATTCAGTCTCCCTAGGAGGTAATTGCTGAAGATGTACGTCATGGCTCATTGGTACATTGCTCCAGCATTTTTTAATCTAAAAGGCATCATGGTATAACAAAAGGTCTCCCAGGGCATCATGAATGTCGTTGTTAGCTGCTTCTCTAGGTTGATGCATATTTGATTGTAGCCGAAGAAGCCATCCATGAAGGACAAAAGCGCATGTCCAGCGGTTGTATCCACCAATTGATCGATACTTGGAAATGGGAAATTATCTTTGATTGTAGCTTTGTTCAAGTCCCAGAATTCTATGCTGATGCGTATTCCTCTGGTCTTTTTAGGAACCACTACAATGTTAGATACCCAATCTGAGTAATCGATCGCACGAATAAAACCAGCTTGGTATAGTTTAGTGATTTCGTCACGTACTACTAGCGCGGCTTCTAGCTTGATCTTTCATACTTTATGTCTGACAGCATTGATATGGGGATCTAGGATTATGTTGTATTGAATTAACCTTGGGTCTAGTCCCGGCACATCTTCGTATGACCATGCAAACACTGTGATATTATTATGGAGGACCTGTTTTATGTCATCATGCGCCTTTTGGTCTAATAGAGAACTAACCTTGAGAGTTTTAGTTTCACCCCTATGCGTAACCACAGAGACTTCGTTAAGTGGATCTTCGGTTACATCTTCAGCTTCCAGATCTAGCGTGCGCGTCGATTGCTCTGACCAGTCTGGAGATGTTTCCGACGTGGCTATGATTGTGTCATTAAGGGCTAGGTTAGTTTCTATTAGTGTGGGGCCAAGCTGTCTAATGATTTCACCATATAAGCTTGTTAAAATTAGCGGTGCAGATAAAATTTCATCCATCTGTCAATTATCCTACAAAATTGTCAAATACAAGAGTAATTAGATACTAAGTTTGATGCAATAAGTGTTTAATGAATAACGCTTAGTTTAGTGTATGGGACGTGACGTGAGGTTACCGAGCGTAAAGCCAACTGAATTTTAAATTTTACGAACAGCCTGTAATTAATGAGACTTGATTACGAGGGGATAAGATATAGTAGTTTAAGGGTGTTTTGGACTGTAATGCGTGCGATATCTGATGCAATTAATGTCTTGATCCTCGGGTTCCAGCTCATACTGACACTAGCATTTGGGTAAGTCTTGCTGAAATCGAGTATCAAGTTGGTTAAATTTTGCATATAAGTAAGCAGTTTTTATTTAGAATAGGCTATTTGCTATCGTGAATTTGAATTCTTAGCTATTATAGAGAGAAAGAAGGAGGAGCAGAAGATTGGAGCGCATCATTTGTAAAGGCATAAAGGTGTGAAAGTGTGAAGGTGTTAGAACTGCAACAATGGCGCTGAAAGTGAGAGGGAAGAATGCCAAATTGGTGAAGATTGATGAGGTGCAAGGGAGCCTGCAGCGTACCTTGCAGGCGGTGGTCAAAGTGAGAGACCCTACGCCTTTGAATCGGTAGGCCATCCATTGCTTATTCGTGTTACTTTTACAGTGTTTATTCTTGTAGCGTCGCCTACGTAAATTAAAATTTTAGACTATGGACCTTGCATTAAAACGAGGGTTTATACACTAGGATTGTGTCTATCACCGTTGTCAGGGACAAACCTTGTACTGTTGCAAGGGTTTAGGAAATTTTGGCATGAATAACTAAGAGTAATTTGTATATTTTCTATATTTTAAGCATGCAAATCTGAATCTAGACGTTGATGTGTTTATTATTGTCTCTGTATAGTATCATGTTAAGACCCGTCTTAATCGTCTTGGATATAGTCGGGCTTTTATGCTGCATAAACCCAATCGTACCTAATGTTCCTCCCTCCCAGACTCGGTTGCATGGGAGGGCCATATGGTTTCAAAAGGGTGTGCTGGAGTTTCTGCAGTTTTTATTGCGTAACTACAGCATTATTGTATGGTCACACCTATCAGGAGATATCGCTGGCACCATTTTGGAGCACCTGCTAGTGGGTTCTACGCAGGGAATTCTGGCTTTCTTGACAAACAGGGATATCGACACTGGTCATCCCCAGGACCGCGAACTTAGCACCAAAGGGTTAAGGTGCTTAAGTTGGATCTGGGAAATGGCTTAGTTTAGCTGCTACCATGCATACAACACTTTGTTCGTGGCCTGTCATGTCTCGACCTATTTCCAGAACCCACTAGGCATAGTGTATTATTCAGGGGGTAAGTGGTTTTGTTGGTAGTATTGTCATTATATGTCTATTTTCTGAAGCGTAAGATAAACATATGTGGTATGGTACAAGTTTTTTATCCATAAGAACAAGTTAGTAGGCGATGGTGATACCTTAACTTGGACTGAAATGGCAATAAAGGCATTTACCTCTACTAGCAATGTACACGCTGGTGTAATGGGGCAGATTGGCTTCGACATTCATGAGTACCCCACCCGTTATGCTGACGCTTTCGAGAATTGCCAGAATCTTGGGTGGCTACATGACGATTGGACTTTGGATCTTCTCCTTACCATTGAGGACGTGCAGAGGAAACTTCCTTCATTTCCTTTGCCATTTGGACCTGGTAAAACTGCTATGTATTTTATTGTTGCGTGGTGTAATTGTGAATTGTGAATGTCATGTAATAGTGTTTTTTTGACATGTGTCTTGCATTGTTTAGTCAGGAAATCCTGGGAGATTACCCTTACAATTTCCAACCGTGAGGCAAATACCCTTCTCTTCCACTATGACGACATCAAGGAGGCACAACGCTAGCTCGGCCATGCAGCAGCCCCGGTTATGGTGGTTACCAAGCTATGCCAAGCGAGGCTAATGCACTTATTTTGGCCGTAACCCCTGATGTCCCCATCAGTGAAATGTTAACCCTAGTCAACTCCTTCAGTGAAAGGGCTAAGCGCTTTTGCACGCGTGTGCATCACGTACGTGTAAGTTTTGATATAGATGCTTAGCTTTTCGCAAACCTTTTTGGCGTCCCCTCCGATGGCCTTCCCATAGAGGAAAAGGCGAAGAGGAGCCTTGCCTGCCAGGAGTGGCTGGAGGAGTGGCTAGGGGCCAAGAAGGAGCCTAAGGGGATCCCTTATGAGAAGATCAAACCAGAGATCGCCAAGATGATTTATCCCCTGTTCCAGGCCCGAGCTTTCCCCAAAACACTCTCATAGGGGAGGTTCTTTTCCATAGAATAGACCCGTATCATGCGAGAGGTCATGGAGGAAGGGACCTAGTTTGACTGGGCGAGCTATTTTTCTAAGGGATTACATAGTGAGATGATTAGGCTTCGCCAGAAGCTTGATTCCCATTTCAACGTGCATTACACCTTCTTCATAGCTTGCCTTTGACGTTTTGTGGAATTTTTGGTTATCCAAAGGAATGGGGTTTGGGTGGAGCAAGACCAAAATCAGCTATCCAAACCTTGGATTACCCACATTTTCAGCACTACCCGTGGACAGGATCCCCCGGAAGGGATTGGCAAGTCTCTGTTTATAACAACAAGGGATTTGGCAGCATATCGAGTGTGAGGCCCCGATAGCGTAGGTGGGGTAATGCCCACTTACACTGGCGATGCCTCGTGAGGGAAACGCTTGGTGGCAGAAATTGTAGAGCCTTCAGCTCGGCGTAAAAGGCTTCGCTTAACCAAGGCCCCTCTGGAGCCTAGGAGTGGCACAGGTCGAACCATGCAAGTCAGAGTTCAATGGAGTAAACCTCCGCCTGGTAAGCATAAAAGAAATGTAGTGAGAGTTATTGTATTGCGTAATTTTTATTTAGGATATTTTGAATCATCTAAATGTGTATGTGATATGAATAGCAAGACCCACGGAGCAATTGACTCCTGAGATAGGAGTAGTGATATTAAGCTGTGGGGAAGGGGCCCCAGTTTTCAAAGAGGAGGCCCCAGCTGTTAGGACTAGCAACACACAAACTCTTGTGCGTGAGGAGAGGGAGGATGTAGGATCTGCTAATGCACTCCCCACTGTAACAGGCAGAGGTAGTAAGCGCATTGGATGTCTTGAGTAATTTTGTTAATAATTAGGATTTTTAACTAAATTATGCTACAGGTGAAGAAGATGCATCCACATCTGCCTCTATGAGCAGGACATTGAGAGAGTTTCCTGACAAGTTCGCCTTCATGGAAGGCGTTGTCAGCAATATGCTCGAGCACCTTGAGCACGTCGATCCTGGAGCCGATATGTTATATCATCAATGGGTTTATTTTATTAGAAAATGATAATGTTTCATTTATATTGATAATGTTTACTATCAGGAGCTCGCCTTTGATGGGACCCAACAGAGCCCATTGATTTGGACACAGTGGAGCCTCCATTTGATGGGGTGGTCATGCCACACAGCATTTATAAACAGATGTGTAAATGTGCATTACACTCGACTCGCTCCTTGTGGGAGAGTAAGAGTATCAATGAAGACCTTTGGAAAAGGATTCAAAGGTTAGAGAGAGAGAGAAGGAGTCTCTGGCCAGAGAGGTCAGAGACTTAAAATCGTGATGCGAGTTCCTACAGGTGTGGGAAATGGGTGAGGAGGACTGGCGCATAGCTGTGATTGACTACTCTCACTATTGGACCGCAATCAGGAACAGTGTGCAAACCAGTCAGGAGTTGGTGGAGCAGCGAATGCAGATAGAGCTATTATCTTAGAAAATTCAAGACTGAAAGGATTTCTACGCAAGCGTGCAAGAGTGGGGGCAGAAAGAAAAGGATCACAAGCATTTGTATAAGTGAGAAAGTATCACTTATCGTCAGCATTATCGTGATTCTGCCATCGAAGCTCAATGCTTGCGGGTATTCCTGGATGTCATTGGTGCATCCCAAGCTTTCGAAAAGTTTCAGGAGCAGGTGACAGTAAGTGCATCACTGGAAAGAGAAATGACGCTTCCCGGGGGCGAGAATACTATCCCTACTTTCTTCCCTGACCTGCCTCTCTGGACTACTGTGGAAAAGGGGAAGGTGAAAGATGGTGCTGCTTTGGGGAACGACGTATGGTCTGAACTAACTGAGATTGAAATCATGCAGCGCCTATGGGTCGGTTTAGAAAAGCTCCCCTTTGCTGCAGAAGCAAGACCATCGCGAGTATATTTAAACATTATTGAATCTAATTTTTCCTAATTGTGATGTCGAGTCTTTGCTAACGTATTTGCTGTATATAGGTACAAGAACTGGAGGGCGAAGGCAAACAAGATGAGGAACAAGCACAAGAAGAGAAGCATAATAGGGAAGAGCGTCCTCTTGTGGAGCCGATGTTGGAGCAAGGGCCTCATCGGGATGGCATTCCTCGTGAAGGAATACCTTCTAAGAAGGAAGACCCACTTGAGGAGGATTTATTAGGCTTGGAGCCTGACCTAAGGGATATTGGTGACAATGGCACTAGGGGAGATGCATAACTATAACTTATGCATAGTTTTATTGATTGGGATTGAACAATGGTTAGATGAATGTTGACAACATTGACATTAAGCTTTTCTGTATGGTTTTAAATGCTATTTGTATATTTATTTGTTTTTGGTTTTATACCGTTATTTGCAATGTGTAAGCGGAATTGTTAAAGACTATTGATACTTGGCGTTGCTATAGTATGGAATTGCTAGTTTAAGGCCATCACGGGCCGCCAGGTAGTGTTTGTGTAAGATACAAGGTAGTTTTAGGCCATTGCAGGCCATTGCTAGTTTAAGGCCATTGCGGGCCGTTACTAGTTTTAGGCCGTTGCGGGCCATCTGTGTAATTTTGAAAGCGTAATTGATAATAATGTACATTTCTGCGTAATTGCACTAAAATGATCAAAGAGCGTAAATAGCATATATAAAGAAATGTGCATAGCATAATAAATAGTGAGCGTAAATATGTAAACTACTAAGCGTAAAAGGAAAAATTAGTAAGGACGTGAAGATGTTTGTAAATGCCATCCAGATCAATCACTAATTCGTAATTGCTTCTTGATGGCCTTCACGTTCAGTGATGTGTAATGGCGGGGAGATTTGTGGCCTGACTCTTCCACATCACCATCCTGAAATGGCAGGCTGGCCTAGGCTAGACTGTCATCATTCACTTCGGTTTGTTCAGGGATTCAGGGATGGGTTTGATTATCTGATGTTTCTATCTCCAAACCCCCTTCCTCTTCGATATTGTTGACAGTTCTGGGGGTGATTTCATCATTGCGTATTACAACTTCTCCCCCTGCGTAGGGTAGGTGTATTTCCTGGTGTATAGGTGATGAAACCACCCTCAGTTGGGCTAACCAGGACCTTCCTAGAATTAAGTTGAACCCGGGCATCTCCTCGACAACAAGGAATGTGGCATCCGTTGGGAATTGATCCCCTGCCACAAATTCGATGCGCACTATCCCCTTGACCTGAACCCATGCTCCGTTGAACGACTTTACGCATGTTGTCGTTGTGGGACTAATCTGGTCGACCAGACCCAACCTATCCATGATGGGATAAGGAATGACATTTGTAGTTGCACCATTGTCCACATGCACCCTTCGGATCTGGTATTGACCAACCTGGATGGTGATAAACATGGGCTTAGTTGTCACTTGATCTTTCTCTGGATCATCTTTGATGGATTCGTCATGAAAGGTCAATGAGGTAGGTTTAGGTCACTCAGCATCGGAGGGAAACATAACAGCGTGTATCGCTTCCTCCTCCGCTGGTAAGCTTTCCTCCATAGGTATGAATGTCAGCATGCGGACCATGGCCTCATGGTGTTTTTGAGATGTCATGAGCAAGTCATAGAGGCTCAACATTGTATTTTTTTGTTTCAGAGCCTGTTTGACCTACATAAACACGTCGAGAAGATCCCGTTCTTGGTTGGCTTGTTTGTCCCCTCTATCTTCTTCCATTCGCCCCAAGATACGAATCTCTCAAGGTGGAACAGTGTCGACCGAGGAGTTGTTCTTTTTCTTGTCAAGGGGAGGTGGCTGTGATTCTGTACCTTTGTCTTGCCCAGAAGGCGCGGACGCAGGGACAGAGGCCAAGGGCTTGGGCCTAGCAAAGCCTAGCGTAGTATGGTTTTTAATGGCATTACTAGACGCATCCCCTTCCTTTTGCTTATTAGATGATGGTTGGTGATTTTTGTTAGAGGCTTGCCCCTGCATAAAAGGGGCAGCCATTGATTTTGACACCCTAAGAATGAAAGGCACCTTAAGTGTTGGCACAAACATAGCCGTGACTTTACTGTTACTGGGAGGCTGAGTTAAATCTAGAGAAGGCACCCGGATGATGAAGGGTGGCCTTGAGACACCACTAGCTACTGGTGAAAATCCTGTCCCCCTTGTTGAGTTGTTAGGTACATGCAAAACAAAAGGTTGTTTAGGTGGTACTTTCCTCTCACCATCTGTACTCACCACGCTGATTGTGTAGGGTGTGTTGTTTGCATTCAACGGATCCTTGTACACATGCAACGCTTGGTTTTCCGGACGCGTCAGACTACTGCCGTCTAGTTTGTGTGAGCCATCGTCAATCATGCGTTGAATATTATCTTTCAACACCCAGCAGTAATCTGTATCGTGACCACACAACTGGTGATAGTCACAGAAACGGTCTAGCATGAAAGACCTTAGAATTGGTGGTTCGTCAAGTAGGGCTAAAGAAGGATTCTTTAGCAATTCACAATGACGTCTTGACGCTTCAGAGCTTCTTTGGATACCTTCTTGGTCTGAATGTATCCTACCCCTAACAGTTGTTTCAATAGTTCTGAGTGTTTTACAGGAAGGGCTGTATACTTTGAGCGATCTTTATGCTCAAAGTTTGGTTTTAGCTAGGGAGGCTTTTCAGGGGCAGCTGTGTCTTGGTTGGTGTTGCCTGCACTAGCCGTGGTATCAGGAGGTGTCGTAGGTGCCTTCTTGTTCTTGTTCTTTGTGCCCTCAGCCAGCACAGCTACTATCATTGTCATTGCTTTACCTTTGTCCTTGCCCTTGTTGTGAGCATTTTTGTAGGTGACATATGTCGGGTCTTTGCTGGCCTCTGCAGCATCTTGGATGCTTTTAGTTTGAGCGAAGGCTTGATGTAAGGAGTTAGGGGAAAGGTAATATAGCTTAGACTTGATAAAGTCATTGACTGCTCCTTTGAAGATGGCCAGTAAGTGTGGCTCCGTAATTGGCTCACGGATTTCATTCAAAGTAGCACTCCAGCGCTATATGAACTTTTGGATTGGTTCGAGCGGGTCTTGTTTCACTCCCATGAGTTGATCTAACGTGACTTCTGGCTTTAAGTTGTATTTAAGGTGAGTCACGAATTGTGTCAGAAGCTCTTCCAAGGTTGAGATGGAAGAGCGAGGGAGGACCCGATACCAATCCAAAGCTTTCCCTGTTAAAGACATAGCAAATACATGGATAATCGTGTGAGGCCACTGTTGTAACAACAAGGATTCAGATCTGAAGGTGACAAAGTGAGCGTTAGGATCTCCCTCCCCATTATACTTGGTAAAATGGGATAAGGACATCCCCGGGGGCAATGACAGCATGGGGACCGCTGGACTAATAGGATCATCTTGATAGAAGTCCATGATCTGTATAGTGTCTGAACCAGCAGCCTTAAGGCATCTAACCTCCTCAGTGAGAGTCTGAATAAGCAAGAAAGCCTGATCTAAGCCTGTCAATGAAGATGTTTGCATAGAAGGAATAGGGGGTTGGACTCGGAGAGCGGTGCCAGGGAGTTGAAACGAAGGAATGGTTTGGCTGGCAGATGGTGCAGCGGGGATCCCTGCAGACAGAGGTGCCTATGACGACCACCACCCACCAGTTTGAGAAGAGAGATTAGCCATCGCTGGCTGCATGGGATAGGGATAAGGATATTGTGGGACCATCTGCAGAATATGCATTGTAGGTGCAACTGAGGGTTGCACACCATATACCGCAGACTAGTTATGTTGTGCCATGGGGATGGTCCACTGACTCGTGGCAGGTTGTTGGACGGATATCTATGGCTAAACGATGGTGGTGATCTGTTGGGTTGGAGGGAGCAGTAGCGATAATGTCTGCACTGGGAAAGTTGTAGATATGGCATGGGGTTAGATCTGAGGGATGAAATAGAGCACGGTGGATGTTGGGACCACCGACGAAATGATGATTACGCGTGGTGACGAGACCACCCCCATGTTATTTTGGGGTATGTACACTTGCAGTCCAAATGGCTACGTAGTGGCTTGCAGGACAACAGGAACGTGAGTTTGTGTGGTCACGGTGGGATTAAGATGGGCAGCTTCTCCATTGAAAGGGAATAAGGGGTTTATGTAGGTATGGGGACTAAGAGTGTGATATGAATGTTCAGAATGGGCTGCAAATTCATCATCTTCTTCCTCCCCATTCTGGGATTCTAGCATAGCTCGTGTAGCCTGGCTCCTAGCCATGACCAACTACGTTATGATTTCATGATGATGTTCCGTTAAGGGAATGATGTCGTAGGCGGTAGGGGTAAAATCCTGACCCCCTCGGTGGATCAGCTCAAAGTTTCTTTTTACTTCGATCTTGGCTCGGCTGAGAGCAAGCTTCGCCTGGATCTTGACGCAGATGAAGTTATATTCCTCAGGCATCACGATGGTGAAAATAGGATCTTTGTCTTGTAACCTCAATGAACGACGTGATGGTCCTTGAGGTCCTATAACACCAGAGGCTGATCTAGTGGCGGCGATGGGGTTCACAGATGTAGCACCCGAGTCAGCGGTAATCATGGCAGCTGTGGTTGTGTATGTATAATCCATTGATCAAGTAGGTTAATGGCATTAAATGAGTAGATCTAAAAGGCGGTGGCCAAAGAAGATCGCTATTAGGCTCTCTACCCTGTAGGATTCCAAAGGAATCATTACTGTGATCGATCTACACCGCACGATGTTTCGTAAACTTCCCTAGAGGTATTACGTTCACATTTTTGGAAACGCGGGTATAGATCGCTTACAGGGCTACCCGTACAAATACAAATTGGAGCCTAGGCCCTCCTTCTAGTGTCAAAAAACTGTAACGATGAAAAATGTCAGTAGCTGGAATACCAAACAAAATCCATGTACACAGTCTTAACCATGGATCCATGCGAGGGCTGTGCTGGAGAAAACAAATCCACAGTGCCCTGAATGGTCTTGTCGATCAGACAGGGACTTATTAAATTAGTAAATCGACTAAGATTATAGGTGTTTCGTGGAACGATTTGATTCGATAAATCATGAAAGGAGAGGAAATTGATGTAGATAAATTGCAATAATGACAACGTTAACACAACAAAGGAAATCGGATTTAAGAGAAATGCCTGATTTCAAGATCTGCACTTTGACCCAAAAAATTGAGTATTTTGTACACAAAGTTACAATGGGAAGACTCCGATTATCTTGTGCGAAACATACACAAAATAATAAGAAAAACTATTTAACAAGGAGTGTAGAATGGAGCTTAGTCTACCTTGTAAGCCAAAGACGAAGTGCAAGGAAGGTCAAGCTCAAATGCTTATCAACCAACTGTGTCTGATCAATAGATCTTGCCAACCTCACCAAATAATTTCTCGATTTCTAATCTATCTTCTTCGCTTTGGGTAGCCTCTGCTCAAAACTGTCAAGGATCGCCGATGAGAGAACTGTATTTTCGCCAAAAGGTATGATTGCTCCTGCTGCCAATGCTCAAAAAATGTCTCTTGTTTCTGCTCAAAGATGATAACTGCCAAAAGTTGAAGATGCTAACTGCTGCTCTGCTTCGAAAATTTGAAAAAGTCTCTCTTTTTTCTTTGCCAACTAGGGTATTTATAAGTTTGACAATATGCAAAAAAGGCATGGCCTTGATGACACGTGTCTCGAACTTTCCAGATATTGCTGACTTGATGAACTGGCTATGTCACATCACCTTGCAACATACGCTGTCAGCACTTTTGTCGAAGCTGCTTCATGATTACGCACAATACACTCATCAGTGTATTGCGCATATGGATAGCAAATGCGCAACTGCTTTAGCCGGCTTTATGTTGTATTACATTTGTTTACGCTGCATTGCGTGGCAGAGCGTAACAAAGCATGGAAAGAGTGAGTCAAGCTTTTTTATGCTCATTTATGCAGCAAAGTGTAGTGAAGCGTAAAAAGGGATCAACTCGACGGTAAATTACACTTGTCGTACATGGTGTAGTGTAACTAGCGTAAAGTGATCAATCTGCAAAAAGAAAGGAGCTTAATCTATCATGCTTCCTTTGAACTTTCCCTTTGACCTTTTTTGAAGTTCATTACGTTGCCTTGCGTAACAGAGCATAAGTTCGACCCTGGACAAAAAGATTTAGCAGAATATGCAAGAAGTCGCATATTACGCTGATCAGGCCTTAAACTTCACCAAATTTGCTGAAGTAAGTTACCTTCTGATGTCAGACTATGTTAAACAGAATTACGCTATGCGTCATTACGCTATGTTGCGTAATGTAGCGTAAAGACAGAAAACATAGTAAAATTTGAAATCTGTAAGGAACTTGGAGACTTGATGTCGGGCGCCGTTTCATCTCGCTTTGCCTTGTTCTTCCTTCTGGAATTTTTCTATGAACTTTCGCCCAAATCGTGAATCTTCGCCTTAGGCCGATTCGCGATTTCTACGGTGTTTCAGCATTCACATAGCTATGTAGAATGGAAAAATTACTTTGATAACAAATACCAAAGTTCATAATACCACAAAGACACTAAACAACTCATTTCACAATAATTAATCCAATGTTGTTTCTTTGGATTAGATATATACTTGTTGAGTTTTCCAGCAATGTATAAAATATTAAGTCTAGTACTAACCATCACATACATCAAACTACTAACAATACTAGCATATGAAATTTTTATAATAAACTCATGGAATTTTCATCATAAAATTTTTTTCTTTTGAACATTGTTTAACTAAAATTTTTATTTTAGTTTCATAAGGTGTAGTTACTAGCTTATAATCTAGCTTGCAATCTTTCTTATCAGATTTTTCAAACATATGTAGATTTTCAAAGTCAAACCCAATTTCAACAAATTTTCATGCTCAAATTTTTTCATGTAACACCAATATTTTTTCTAAACATAAATTGAGAAATGATTTAACTTCTCAATTTTATATATGCCACTATTTTTAAATTTTTTATTAATATCTATGTTACATGTAATAGTATGATGATATCTTCTATTTATACTCTAGACTTACATATACGAGTCCTCCAAGCTTTGAGCCAAGACTTTTGACATACATACATAAGTACTCATGGATTATGCCAAGACTTTAACATATATATAAGTCCTTCAAGCTTTGTGCCAAAACTTTTAACATACAAAAATAAGTCCTCTAGGCTTACACCAAGACATTTTAGCATACAAGTCCTCTATGCTTATGCTAAAACTTTCAATATACAAGTTAGATAGACCAAAGCTAAGACTTTTCATATACAAGTCTCACAGGCTAAAGCCAAGACTTTTAACAATCCTTTAGACTAAGGCTAAGACTCAACATGTGGTTAATACATGTTTTATTGTACATCATTTATGTACATTTTATAAACCATATATTTTTTCCACTATCTTCTCAACATTATCATTTACCTAAAATCAATAAACAAAGAACAAAGAACAAGCACAAGTGCAAACTTGATAGAAAAAATATCACAAGTGGAAATCCTTGGAGAAATAAAACCACCATTTGCACAACCTAGAAAAAAACTAGAAACTGAAAAAAAAAAAACAAGCAAAGAAAAACTACATTTAGAACCTTGCAAACAATCCACCACCACAAGAACAACCTTGCTCCTCATACCAAATACAGGAATACAACCTAGGGAAAATCTAGAAAAACCCCAAGAAGAAATAGGCTCTTGGATCTTTATCAACTCAATGAAAATTACACTAGCATAGTGGACAAAAGAAAATACATAAGAATGAAAGAAAAACACACTACCTTTAAGATCTCTTTGTAATCATAGTTATAGTTTAGGATAGACATTTACAAGTAGTGTTAATGGGATGTAAAGTGAACATTAACAACAAAATAATTAGAGCTTAATAATAATTTACATTGACTACATTGTGGATATCTATAGTTAAATATTCAAGACTACAATATATCACAACATAATTTTTGTAACAATATAATTACAAAAAAAATAATGATGGTAACTGATAAACCACGATATCGCATATGCGATCTCACAACCACCACGTGATATTGCATACACGATATCGTATCCTGCCTCATTTTCTATAAATAAGAGGCAGTGCCCTTGGTTCCACATAGTTAGAATTAGACCCTTAGCCAGATTCTTGTAGTTTAGTCATTCCAGAGTTATAATTATTTTTGTGTGCCTGCAGTAGGAGTCATAGAGTGAACAGATCTTTATTCAAGCAATTTGTACCTAAGCACAATGTTGTGTATAGAAATAAATACGAACTTTATGATAAACCTTGCAGCATACAGATTAAGATAATTAGTAATTTATGATTGTTTAACACTTTCATAGTTAATTAATATCTCTCTCAACCTTCAACCCCCTTAGTTCAATACACTCAGTACGACCACTTCAAGCATGCGTGTAGCACTTGGTAACCCAGTAACAATTAGCGTTTGGTAACCCCAGTAGCGTTGCACTAGTTCAAGATGTGTATGGCAAGTGGGAATGGATACTAGTGTTAGGAACATTTAGAAACTAGTTAATAAATAGTTAATGTAAGTTAGCCACTTAGTTCTCTCTCCCTCTCCTTTATTAGTAGAAGACATAAAAAATAAAAAAGCTATAAAAATCATATACCTCAAGCTTACTTAACCATAGAACTATGACAATACAAGTAATTTTTGGAAAACAACGATTGATTATTCCTGAGTGTTCCATTAAGGCACATAAGCCCTTGGTCCTTGGAGTTCGACTGGATCGTGCATGAAATGCTCATATTCGTAAGGTTGGATGTAGGAGTACCTTGCCACTCATCATTGGTGCCGTTGCCGAGGGCTTAGTTGTTTATGGGCTACGTAGAACATAGGAAATCATTCATATCATTGGAATGTTAGAATGAACCCTTAGGGTTAATCAAAGAAAGAAAAGACAATGGTACATTGCACACCAAACAAAACAAGATGTCTTCTTCTTTGCATAAGAGCACTTCACCACCTAGGACTAACGCAAGAGGCAATTGGCGATGTAATGCACATAACCAGGATATGCCAGTTCCTCAATAGTTTCATGTGGTATATACTCATCCTGATGAGTATGTACCCAATTTCACCTTTATTCTCCACCAAGACAAACAACTGCATTGGAGAGACTTGGAGGGTAACATAGTGTTACCTCTAGACCGATCAGTTCACAACATGATCCTTTGTGCTCTTACATGAATAGGCATGTTGTTTTTATACGCGGAATATGTTTCATGTGATCATGACTCAAGGGACTATCATCCCACAGAAGTGAAACATCAAAGGGACTTGTGACAGGAGAGATACCATACATCTTTAAAGGGTAAATGGCACCATGACGCGCCACACGTTTTGAGTGAAATTGAGGATGGTGAACCTACCTCAATAGGTTCCCCATGAAATGATCTTCCTCCTCCTAACATTGGTTAGGAGGTAGTGTATCAGAACCTCCACTCCACTATTCACAACCTTAGTTTTGATACCCACGAACACAAAGTGTTCAATGAAGGAACATGAGCACATGATAAGGATGAACGTTCTGATCATGATCATGATTAAGGAAGAAAACGTAGAAAACACTATCATGGCAATGGTTCTCCTTCTTCTTCACCTTCATCATCATCTTCACCCTCTCCTTTAGTGTCCAGACATAGTCATAGGGAAACCAATTGTGGGGATAAGGGAAAACAACATGAAAGTCATCAACAAGATAGTCAAGAATGAGGAAAAGGGCACTCTATAGAATTAGGGAATAGAAGAAGGGAGAGTAGGGAACCGCGTAGACACCATAGACGCTATGAATGAGACGATCATGAAGAACCCCTACTCACAATTAGAAGAATGCTACATATAATGGAGGCCATAAGAGTTTCAACAAGGCACCAAAAGGATAGTAGGATCAAGAGGTTAGACATGAACAACATCCCACGATTTGAAGGGGGATACAATGTTGATCCTAAAAATCATTTACAAGCATTTCATGATGAACGTGCCTTGCAAAACATAGAAAATGAATGGAAAAAATTGAAGTTGTTCCCAAGGACACTAGTGAAAGAAGCTTAAAGCTGGTACCAGTCCTTAGAACTGGAATCCATTTAGAGGTGGTGTGCAATGTTAGAACTCTTCAATGATAAGTACCAAATGTACTCCCAAGTGTTTAACCTATGGAAGCAAATCCAAGGATGGAAGCAAGAAAATCATGAACCCTTGGATGCTGCCATGGGCTACTATTATGCATTGTTACATTGTTGCCCTAGCCATGGTTATTCGTAGCGAGATCAACTACGCCATCTCGTGGATGGACTTAGGCATGAAACAAGAAGAACCCTTGGGATGTATGCCCAAGGAAGGTTATCAGAGCTTAGGTCTCATCAAATTTATAGACTGCTAGAGCAAGTTTCCAAAGAAGAAGGTGAGCTATGAAAGAGAGAAAGTGCAGAAGAATACAACCGAGATCCTTCCCTCCGAAAAGGAGGGGTGAGATTTTGTGAGGAGGAAGAAGAGTCACCACTCAAAGAGATGGTGAATAGGAAAACTTTGCCTCTCCAAAAGTTAACAACAGAAGTATCGGCAAAGGTAGACCAAATGTGGGACTCCCTGGATGGTAGGTTTAAAATTGTTCTTAAAATTGTAGAGGAGTCTAGGGAGTGAGGTAGTGACCATGACAAAAACAAAAAGAGAAAACTGGAAAATGCACGTAACAAGAGTAAGGAAAAAATGGCCATCATAGAAGAGGTTGTGGATTCAAACATGGACAATGATAGTGGATGCGAGATATGCCACTACAACCATCCTAAGGGATGTTGCCCAATGATCTCCCATTTACAAGAATCTAGGGGTGTATGCACTCAACCCATGACTAAATAAATGGCAAGCACCCTGATGGTTACCTTATTCCCAAGGTAACCCAAGGCAGTTCCACAAACCTTCAACATATTATCCAAGTGGAACTCCACCACAACCCCTTGAGAAACATCAATAATGGAAATACCCATAGTTATGGGGGATGCCACCACCAAGGCAACAATACCCATACCTACAACCTTACCCATATGGCTACTACGTGCAACATCTAATCTCTACACGTGACTCTGTTAGTCACATTGCACCAAAAAATCACTACTAAGCCCATGAGTATTATAGAACTCCTTCTCTTAGGGGAGATAATACACAAATATACCATCCTTCAAATCCTTTCGCAATTCTCACACCAATAGCTCCATTACCACCTGCTCTAGCAATGTAAGGGGAACTCTCTACTCAACCACAACAACACAATGCCATAAGGGCTGTAAATCCTTAACCCACTATTGGTTCTAACAACCCTATGAAGAAAAGACCTTTCTTCATAACCAATAGTCCAACCAAGCCCTTACAACCACAAGTAGTTAAACCTCTAAACGCCTCCCCATCAAATAGAGCTTCAGAGCTCCCTTTGAACCAAACACTAAACTCAACACATACGGTTATGTTAACACATGTCGTTACTAACTGGATCAAGGTTGGCCACCTTCCAAGGAAATTCTTTGATCTTGGAAGCCCTCTAATCTATCTCGAAATTTCTAGGAATGAGCCATGCAAAGCTCTTCTAGATTCAGAGTCTAGAGTCAACTTAATATCACAAGAAATGTACAAAGCCTGGAACTTGCCTCCATTAAAGAAGAGCAATATTTGCCTAGATTTGGCCAACCAGTCCATCATTGTTCCCTTGGGATTGGTGGAGGACATCATCACCACTATGTGTGGGTGGTCATACCCAGCTGATTTCCTAGTGATACAAGTGAATAATGATAAAGGGGACTTCCCAATAATAATGGGAAAGGCATGGTTAAGTACTATAGATGCACGCCTAGGAATCCGTGATCTTTCCCTATAAATATCTAAGGAGAAAACTTTTGGAAAGATAAAAAAGAAGAAGGTTTCATGCATCGCATACAGTGATATAGGGTGCAATTGCATGTAGAGATCATTGGTTGTGCAAAGTTTAGCATTGCTTGCATGCAACCAATGTGCACAAAACATTAACATACAAAAGTGCCTGTATGCAATAGCCACATGATAAGAAGACACCCAATGGCTAATGGTTAATCAAGAAAGTAACTCACTAATGTGCATGGAACTAACTAAGGGAATAACTTGCTCTTACATCGAAAGCATAGACACACTAGAGAAAGTCTGTTTCCAACTTCCAAGCCTTAACCTTGAAAACATCAATTGGGGGAAGTTGGAAATTCCTAAAAAATTCAAACAAGAGCCCCTAGAATTGAAACCATTACCCACTTGTTTGGAATATATGATTCTTGAAAATGGCAAACTAGTAATCATCAACATAAGACTTGCTTCAAAACAAAAAGGAAGACTACTAAAAGTAATAAACAAGTGGTCAAAAGCCTTTGCCTGGTTATATCCCAAATTAACTAGAATAGATCCTAGGATATGCCAACATAGGATTTACACTAACCCCTCTATGAAACCTTGAAAACAACCATAGAAGTGATTGAGCCCAAAATTGAAGCAAGTAGTAAAAGACGAAATAGAACAGCTTCTTAAGGTTGGGTTCATATATCTCATTACTGATAGTGAATGGGTTAGCCCTATGGTAATCATGCCTAAAAAGGGAGGAAAATGGAGGGTGTGCATAGATTTTAGGTTGCTGAACATGGAAACATTTAAGGATCACTTTCTATTGCCATTTGTTAACCAAGTCTTAGACATCATAGTAGGGCATCACTATTACAGTTTTCTAAATAGCTATAGCAAATACAACCAAATACAGATAGCCGTAGAAGACCAAGCCAAGACAACATTCACCAGTCCTTGGGGAACATTTGCATATAAACAAATGTTTTTTGGCTTGTGTAATGCTCCTACCACATTTCAGCGCCTAGTTCTAACCATATTCCAACAGCAAATAGGGAACGGAGTGGAAGTCTTTATGGACAACTTCTCCACCTATGGAATAAGTTTTGATCAGGCCTTGGACCGATTAGAGGAAGTGCTGAAAAGATGCGTAGAAATCAATCTAAGGCTCAACTAGTAGAAAATCCATTTAATGGTCCAAGAAGGCATAGTACTTAGGCATAAGGTTTCACATGTAAGAATAGATGTAGACCTAGATAAAATTAGGATCATCCAAGGAATCACCCGTCAACCGGAAACTATCAAAGACATTCGATCATTCTTTGGACACACTAGCTACTATATAGAATGGCCAGTGCACATAATACCTTTGATAGGGGATGAACTTGCTCACTATTTTAGATCTCCTCCTTCCAACTCATTCATGGGAGAGATGACCTCTGCTAACCATTTGAGGCCCTCACTTCTTTTTTAAGTTTTTGTTTTGCATATTTTTGTTTTACAAATTTCTTTAATTTTTCTTGTTTTTGTTTTGCAACATCATTTATACTTTCTCATTTCTTTGTGTGACTATTTTTTTTATTTTTTCTTTGTTTATTATTATTTTTTGTTAGATTCATCACCTAATAAGTGCTCTTGATGGTGGTATGAACTATAGTCTATCGATTGCTAATGTTTGGTTTTTACCTTTGAGTTATAATGTTGATACTAAGGTATGGTTATTTTGATATAATAAGAAATGAGTCCACGTCATCCATGCATCCATGAATTTCTATGGTCTCTCTTGGCTTGGAACTATACAGTCCCCTTCTTTAATAATAAAACTATTAACGAATTGGTGATTGGGCATTTCTCAAACTAAGGAAGGACTCAAGGACTGAAAAGGGTGTGACTTCAAAGGGATTTGATGCAACTGTGCTGGCTATTCTCTTGGGTGCTTGGATGTTTTCTTCTTGATTTTTCCTTACCATTCCAACATTGCTCCATTATCAAGAAGCTGAGCTAATAAAAATAATTATTTGCATGATGTGGTTCTCACGCAAAAGCAAGAAAAAAAACATAGTGAGAATTCAAAGCACACCCCTTAGAAAAAATAATCATCTGGGCTACAAGCACTGGTTATGGAATTAAACAAACATGTTCCCTCTAACTAAGGCCCTTTCTCGCTTCCTAACTTCTCCCTTCTCATTTTCCTCGGAATGGTGGTGACTCTTTGGCAAAAGCATTCTTGTTACTTCAAGTTGAAGGATTTCCCAAGTGTATTAATGCGAAGTCACTGGATGTGGATTGTTTGAGGCTAGATTTAGAATGAGATCTACTTATTCACATTAACCATACATACACAAGGGGCTATACACCATCTTGTTCCTGGGACTCCATTCCATTCTCTTCTCCTCATCATTCTTTCTCCATTTTCCACTTCATTGTCGGTTGTATCAGTAGTCAATATTTTTGTTGATGCATTATTTTCTCTTTGGTGAATTCTTGTGGTTAAGAATTTAACTCTTGCTTCCAAATGACATTTCTAGAGCCTACGAACTCTTTGAATGTGGATTTCTCAGGGCATAAAGGGCATGATCTTGCTTTAGGGAGGACCCACTAGCATTCCTATTTGGTGCATTAGTTAACTTCTTTCCCTTAAAAATTTCTACAATCAACATTTGTTTTATTCATTCCCATCTCTGACATCCATTTTATCAGTGTTATCATTATTTCTTTTTGTCCATTTTTCTTATTCCTTTTCGTTTTCCATTCTATTACTACCGGAGGATCACTCTTAGTCATGGGGGGCTTGGTCCAATTTTTTCAATTTTTCCTAACCCCTACACCTTGGGTAGTCACCAGTGTTATATCTCTAGAATCCGTATTGGCCATATTACAACTCAACCAATGGATCTTACACAGAGGCAAGGTATCAATTGTATTGTAATTTACTTATCCTTGCTCATATGTGACTATGTTGTGTGTGCATATGGTAATCATACAAAAATGAACTAGACCTAGAGTGAGGAGTGGCGAGGTACCCCTACACTCAACCATACGAAACGAGCATCGCACGCATGATCTGGTCGAACTCCGCAGATGGACTAGTTGTGGCACCTAGATAGTTACCCTTAGGTTGCAGTTCGCTGTCTTCCCATCTAGACTAGTTTTGCATATGTCACGTATGGTTTAGTCTAGATGAGGTGTATGATGTGTTCTAATTCTAATGCTACTCCTGATGGCAGTGGAAAATAATATTAACTAATCTAAACTATGAGGAAAAGGGTAAGAAAATCTAATCTAGCCTAAGTGCGACGAACAACCAATTCCTTGATCAACCGTACACATCTTGGACTTTGTGCACGACTGCCACTGGGACTACCAAGCATAGGCCTAGGTACGCCACTGGAATTACCAAGCGCAGACCCCAAATACGCCACTAGGTTACCAAGGGTAGATCCCCCTAGCTACACCACTGGGCTACCAAGCAGTCACACTTAAATGCTCGTAATCAAGTCGTACTTGTTCCGCTTCTAGGAGTTTCAGGGTGAGAGACTAATCGTGATGAGCAACCGATTCCTTAACCAGCCGTACACACCCGTAGATGCTCGTAGTTAAGTCGTACTCACATCGCGCTATGAAAGCAATAAACAACATTAAATAAATAACAATAAATAAACTAAGTGAATGCTGCAATGATGAAGTAATCTTGATCTTTATTGCTGGTCATGTGCGTGTCCAAGTACGGCACACTCGAATAAAGACACCGTACAATTACATTCACCACACTGCGGGCAGACACGGAAAAAAATCTAACTCTGAAGGGATCAAACTGCCAGAGCTTTGCTACTCTAAAAATGGGATCCCCAATAAGGGAGAGCCACCTCTTATTTATAGACATGGCAGCAGACTGCGATATCACGTACGTGAAATCGTAGGGAAGGATGTGATATCGCGTACGCGATATCGTGGGGGATGCAATATCGTGTCAGCTGTGATATTGCATACGCAATATTGCGGCTGACGCAAACCACGTCTCATCATACCCCCACGACTGAATAAAAACTCGTCCTCGAGTTACAAGGAGAACAAGCTTCAGTGATTACACAGTGGATAGGTATGGGATTATTAACTGGAAAAGAAATGGACAAATGCCACAGTGTGGAAAGACACAACACAGAGAAAAAATGCTACAACTACAAAAATGTGGAACTCAAGTAGTTCCTCGTGGCGGTGGCTCTTCCATGGGTGCTTTCCCCTTATCACGTGCTCCAAGCTTTGAAGATTGATGACGCTGAAGAATAGCCTGGAGCTTCTCCTCTTCGGTCTGAGGGTCTTGTGCCGTCCATGCTGATGCTTCGATGTTTGATGGAGTCGGCACTTCCCACGGACAGGGTAGTTGTGGGAACATTTGATTAGCCTTGACGTATCATGCCACAAACACCCGTCGTTCCTCTTCGTAGGCTCTGGCTCTATCCTTGTATTCGTGAAGTTCTACAAGCCGTCGAGCCAAGTCGGTTGCCACATCTTTCTATCCTTGGTAGCTTTCTTTTACCACCACGAGTTCAGAATTTGCAACATCTAGTTTTTCAACCAACTTCTTTCGTTCTACAAATTCTGCCTCATATTTAATATGGGTGGAAGCTACCTGCTGCTCGAGCTCTGACCTCGGGCATCCTGCTGTTAACATGGCCAGGTTGGCATATCTAAGGTTTACCAACTCCATGTATTCAGTTAAGTCCTGGATCTACAGGTCCCGATTCTTAATTTCCGCCTGGTGGGCATAGGCATAAGTGTCCAATATGGCCTCCCAATTAGTGTGCTGGGCACTGATGCTATTGATTTGAGCTTTGGCCATATGGATCTCCTTCTCTAGGATGTGTTTATACATCCCCACCTGGTCACAGAAGTGCTCCTTTAGCTTCTCATTTCATTTAGCCTCATTCTGCCACGCACTAATCTCGATGGCTGATTTCTGTCGAATAGCACGTACCTCCTCCATTGAGAGGGTTTGATTTTCTCTGGCTAAATGGCTTACATCTTGGTTGACTCAAATGAATTGTTCTCGTAGCCGATGAAAGTGCTCATCGAGAACATTCTTTTATTTCTCCATAGAAGTCAACTGAAGGTTATCGGCAACCAACTGCTTGTTCTCTTCTTGCAAGGCCTTGAGTACCTTAAGATGCACATGAGTTTGCACCTTTGCTGCAGAGGCATCCCAAGTGGCCGTCTCCTTTTCTTCTACCACCTTCTTATTTTCTGCGATTAATTTTGTTAGTTGCTCCGTTTTAAAATTATCCAACTGGTCTGCAGAAACCAATCGCAAGGGATCCCGCTGTGCTGCCTGTAAGGCGATGAGCTACTCTTGTAGTTTCTGCAATTCAGCCTCAGCATGCTCAACCCTTATATCGGATATGGCCAGTTTCCCCTTTGTCGAAATGAGGTCTGACTGAATTGTCATTACATCCTGGGGGATGTCAAACAGGGACGTTAAAACTTATCCTATTTGAAGCAATCTGTCCAATACATCCTCATGTTTAACATGAGTCATTGAGGTTCCGGCAATGGTTTGAGCATCCTGTGCTCTTGAAAGATCTGCCAGTCACACAATAGGTACATTAAAAGACTCTTTGATGTGGTCAGCGACTACCTCAGCTGCTCCCGTGACATCATGGTGTTGCATGACCACCACATTAGCCCCTTCACCAATCTCTAATTGAACTTGGAAAGATGTCATGTTTCCAGAGATCTGTTGTGACCATCTGCTTTCCCCTCCTCTTATTTGCATTGACAACTCACCCCTTGTGCGATCTATTGAAATCGTAGGCTGGTTGGCATCATCGATGACACAGAAGAGATTGGTGTCATCATGACTTCCCCAACTGACCGTCTCAGCAATAGCCCTCAAATGGCTCATTGACGGTCTATAGTCTTGCGGTGGCAGTTGATCCTGGCTTGTACTGGGTTCTACTTCCTGTTGTTGGCTGGGACCTATGGCTGGAGGTTGACTGGGTCCTGCAAGTTGAGTTGCAGGGGGTCCAGTCATTTGTTCTTCATCTTCCTCACCTGGTCCCAACTCTTCACCAGTGCTCTTTCTTGGAGCTGGCACCTTTAACAATTCAGCGTAAGAAGCATTTTTTCCCGTTTGGAGGACATCATTTGTATATCCCCGAATACCTGCCCGATGGCACATTTTTTTGATAAGGCAAGGAAAAGGAAATGCCATTTTCCCTGTCTTCCGTTCTTCGAATCGCCTTAGGATCTCCATTAAATATAGATGAGGAAGGTTAGCGTTAACCTTTCCCATCAACACTGCACATCCTCTTTCCGCGTACGTTGATATTCTTTTTAAACCTTTTGTGGGGAAGAGGTGATAGGTTCCGATTTTAAAATAAACTCTCTCTTCCGTGGTCAGCTCACCAAAAGCTTTATCTCTGCCAAAATCCCTTTCTAGCCAATCCTTTCGCACATCAGGGTCTGATCGGGTAGATAACCGAGCAATGTGGGGGCTTGAATTCGGAAGGTTTAACACTTCCGAAATCTCCTATGTAGAAAAATCCACTGTCACGCCACCAATGTTTACCGTGGTGCCTTGCTCCTTATTATGCCAGAAGAGGTACGTTTCTCCTAAGTACCAGGCACCTTGTTCAAAGAGGACGAGCCATAAGGGAGACCCTTTGAGGTGATCCCTAACAGCCTTAGGAGCGAACTCTACAAAAGATTCGAAGTTGAGTTCCACAATCACTGAAGCGATTGTGGACTTCGTGTGGATAGCCTGAACACATTCCAGGGGCAACGTGAGTTGTTGTCCTAGTTCAGGCGTAGCAGCTCCTCCTTCTGCCTGCCCAGATCGTCTGGTAGGAGGTTCATCTTGATGGATGCTAAATGAATGCACCTCCTATTCATTATGTTGTCCGACAGGGACTTGCCTTCGTCCTCTCCTAGGTTTTTTGGCACCACCTTGGGTCGGACTCTTCTGCTGGGAGCGTTTTGGGGCCATCTGCAATCACACGGGCCAACATTAGTAAGGTTGTTTAGGAAATCAAGTTATACCTTATTACTTACGTTAATTAAAGATCTATTATTATTGTGTGATCGTGCCCAAAAATTATAATGATGGGTCCTATGACTTAGATGGATGTTCAGTTTAATATCCCGATATACTTAAGGGTGTATGATTTTTGGCGCAATTTTCTAAGTGTTAGTATTAATTACCCTAATTGATGTCCTTTGGGCAATGAAAAATTTCAAAAAATTTAGGCACTTTTCGGCAAGTGTGTCTCCCCCACAACTAAACTGAACACTTCGGGTTCAAGTAGGTTCAAACGGAATTCAAATCGGAGTACCAACAAGCGAGATATAGTTGAGAAAGCAAGGGTTACTCAAGCGCAAGTCGCAGCCCGCGTGAATGCCAAATGAAGCTAAGTGTTGTGGTGGGGGTCCCTATTTATAGGAACAGGGGACGCGATATCGCGTACGCAATATCTCGTCACCACTAAAGGAAGACACCTGAAAGAGACCGAATTTTTAATGATTTTTCTTGAAATTAATGTGTAAAATGAGGACATTAGCAAGAATTAATGTATCCAAGGGTAATTACATGAATTCGAGAGGCACTTTGAATGATAGGGATGTGAATTTAACAATTAAAACTTTGGCGGTTATGAAGAAAAGGGAATGTACTGGAACATTGGAA
>MNCI01008071.1:113365-177338 GCA_015680685.1 Gnetum montanum | reverse complement strand
TAAGAAAATCTAATCTAGCCTAAGTGCGACGAGCAACCGATTCCTTGATCAACCGTACACATCTTGGACTTCGTGCACGAGTGCCACTGGGACTAACAAGCATAGGCCTAGGTACGCCACTAGAATTACCAAGCGCAGACCCCAAATACGCCACTAGGTTACCAAGCGTAGATCCCCCTAGCTACACCACTGGGCTACCAAGCAGTCACACTTAAATGCTCATAATCAAGTCGTACTCGTTCTGCTTCTAGGAGTTTCAGGGTGAGAGACTAATCGCGATGAGCAACCGATTCCTTAACCAGCCGTACACACCCGTAGATGCTTGTAGTTAAGTCGTACTCACACTGTGCTATAAAAGCAATAAACAACATTAAATAAATAGCAATAAATAAACTAAGTGAATGTTGCAATGATGAAGTAATCTTGATCTTTATTGCCGGTCATGTGCGTGTCCAAGTACAACACACTCGAATAAAGACACCGTACAATTACATTCACCACACTGCGGGCAGACACGGGAAAAAATCTAACTCTGGAGGGATCAAACTGCCAGAGCTTCGCTACTCTAAAACTGGGATCCCCAACAAGGGAGAGCCACCTCTTATTTATAGACATGGTGGCGGACTGCGATATCGCGTACATGATATCGTAGGAAAGGACGCGATATCGTAGGAAAGGATGCGATATTACGTATGCGATATCGCGTCGGTTGCGATATCACGTACGTGATATCGCGGCCGACGCAAACCGCGTCTCATCATAGAGGAAACACTTAGGATGGACTGGTGCTAGAATGGTTGTGCAAGGAACAAGATTTATGGTATGACTATGGATGGAAAATAGAATGTGCAATCTTGGCATCGGCAGCAACACATCTTCTCCTTTTCTCTTTCTCTCTCTCTTCTCTCTCAGCTACCAAATAAGGCTAGATGTCAATTGTGTATAGTGTTCACTCTTGTAGTCATGAATACTAATGTTGTCATGTATTGTAATGTTGATCTATTCACATGTCATCCCATTCACCATTAGTTGTCATTCAAGTCAATAATCCCATACCATCCCAATATTTTGTAAGAAACTCAAGGATGAGTTTTCATTCAGTCATGAGGGTATGATGAATGGTGATATCACGTACGCGATATCATAGCCACCACGCGATATCGTGTCCTGCCTTATCTTCTATAAATAAGAGGCAATGCCCTTGGTTCCACATAGTTAGAATTAGACCCTTAGCCAGATTCTTGCAGTTTAGTCATTCCAAAGTTAGAATTATTTCTGTGTGCCTGCAGTAGGAGTCATAGAGTGAATGGATCTTTATTCGAGCAATTTGTACCTAAGCACAATTTTGTGTACAACAATAAAGATCAACTTTATGATAAACCTTACAACATACATATTAAGCTAATTAGTAATTAATAATTGTTTAATGCTTTCCTAGTTAATTAATATCTCTCTCAACTTTCAACCCCCTTAGTTAAATACACTCAGTACGACCACTTTGAGCATGTGTGTAGCACTTGGTAACCCAGTAACGATTAGCGTTTGGTAGCCCCAGCAGCGTTGCACTAGTTTAGGATGTGTACAGCAAGTGGGAATGAATACTAGTGTTAGGAACATTTATAAACTAGTTAATGAATAGTTAATGTAACTTAGCTACTTAGTTCTCTCTCCCTCTCCTTTATTAGCAAAAGACATAAAAAATACAAAAGCTATAAAAATCATATACCTCAAGCTTACTTAACCATACAACCATGACAATACAAGTAAGTTTGGGAAGACAATGATTGATTAACCCTGGGTGTTCCATTAAGGCACATAAGCACTTGGTCCTTGGAGTTTGACCGGATCGTGCATGAAATGCTCGTATTCTTATAGTTGAGTGTAGGGGTACCTCGCCACTCATCATTGGAACCATTGTTGAGGACTTAGTTATTTGTGCACTACGTAGAACATAGGAAATCATTCATATTGTTGGAACATTAGAATGAACCCTTAGGGTTAATCAAAGAAAGACAAGACAACAATAAATTGCACACCGAACAAAATAAGATGTCTTCTTCTTTGCATAAGAGCACTTCACCACCTAGGACTAACACAAGAGGCAATTGGTGGTGTAATACACATAACTAGGATCCACCAGTTCCTCAATAGTTTTGTGTGGTATATGCTCATCCCAATGAGTATGTACCTGATTTCACCTTTATTCTCTACCAAGACAAACAACTGCATTGGAGAGACTTGGAGGGTAACATAGTGTTGCCTTCAGATCGATTAGTTCCCAACATGCTCCTTCATGCTCTCACATGAATAGGCATGCTGCTTTTATATGTAGAATATGTTGCATGTGATCATGACTCAAGGGACTATCATCCCACAGAAGCGCAACGTCAAAGGGACTTGTGATAGGAGAGAGTATGGGGTCATTCCTTTGATTTTTTAATCCTTAATGACATCAGCAAATTTCCTTCCTCCTCTCATTTCACTTTTACTGGACATCAAGGTAACTCTTGCATTGATCTTCTCTTGTCTATTCATGATAATGTAGATGCAATGAAAAACTTTCAAGTGGGGGAAAATGTTCTAGAGTCTCCTCATGATTACCTAAAATCTACTATTCTTACCTCAATTTCTCATATTCATTCCAAGAAATGTAGAACTTATTATCTCACAGAAGGCCTTCATTAGGATTTTCAAACAAGAGTAACTAATATGTTGGGGAACAATAATAATGAGGTAGATTTGACTAATGATCTATTGTTCATAGCTACCCATATGTAGATTAAGAAGAAGCCTTGTTGTAGAAAACCTTGATTTTATGTGGATTTTCTAACACTTCATAAAGATGTTATAACTTTACATTTTGATGTTTCCATGCTGAAGAATTATAGAAAGCTTATTCATTGTTTAAAAAGGAAGTTTATTAAAGAAGAGTAGGAAGGAATGATTCATAAGCTCCACTCAAATCCAAAGAGCTTTTCGAATTTATTTTGAGACAAAAAGCAACATGGTTGAGATTTTTCTTTATCTACTAATCAAAATTTCTTCAATGACCTTAATAATTACTAATTGATTGCAATCAATTCAATTTTCACTAAGCTTTTGAACACTATTTTGGAGAACAAAATTAGTTCATGGCCAAAATTGCAAGGTCCTTGTGCTTAGTTATAAGTAGGATTTAGGAGGAATCATTCTACTATAGACCATCTAATAACTTTGCATTATTATGTAGAGAAAGCAAAAAGGCCCAACCATATAAATTTTATTTGTTTTGTTGTTTCTCGAAAGCTTATGCTCCTATTGCTCAAGATAAACTTTGAAAGAGACTGGATAGCATTAATATTCCTCCAAATCTCCTTTTTTCTACTAAGAGAATCTATGAGACAGTCAACATTCTTATTGAAGATAATCTTACTGGAGAAGAAACAATTATCAATAGCTTAGTTGGAGTTAAACAAAGCTGTCCTTTGTTCCCTGTCCTTTCTGGCATATTTATAGATGAATTAGAGGAATGGATGCAAAATGCCTTCAATCATGGTGTGTCAATGAATGGATTATTTTTAAACATGCTTCTCTTTGTAGATAATGTGGCCTTGATTGCAAAATCAACTACAAGATTAAATTATATGCTTCAAATTCTCCATGACTATTGCAACCATTGGGGTATGAAAGTTAATATTGATAAGACTAAAATTCTAATTTGTGCTACTAGAAATGGAAATTACAATTTTTTCCTTAAATAAAAAAAATACTTAATATATGTAAATCTTATAAATGTTTGGGAGTTGAATTTGTTGGTAATTATAGTTGGAATACCTTTATTGCTCAAAGGGTTTCAAGTGGCATGCAAGCTCTATTTGTTCTATAAAATAATTGTAGTAGAAAACAAATTTTGGCATGGGAGATTAGGAGTAAACTTTTTTGTAGCCTTGTCCAACCTGTATTATTATATAGGCGTGTTGCTTGGAGACCTTCTCTTTCCACACATAGTTAAAAAAAATTTAAGCATGTTCAAAAATAGTTTCTTGTATGTAAATTTCAAATAAAAATGCATACTTCTTATGATATCTTACTTTTAGAAGCAGATTTGCTTCTTCTTGAAGTTGAAGCCCTTTGTCAATTTATTGCTTATACCCAGAAGTTAAATCATATAGGGGAAGTTAATTATTGTAAGGAGATAATGAATGCTACACATGAAAATAGATGGTTGCATCAAGGAAAATTATGGCTTCAATTATGGAATATTGTTATAGAAAATCTTCCTTTAAACAAAAGGCTCTTCCAAAAAATGATAAAAGAAAAAGTCTTAGCTAAAGTTTACTTGAACACGTAAGGAAAAAGCATTTTTATTTAAATTCTATTAAAGAAGGTTTGTTATCTAGTACTCAATAGTATCTATTCTCAATTATTCCTATTTACTTAAAGAACCAAATTGCTAAAGCAAGAATGAGCTCTCATCATCTCCTTATTGAGACCATAGTTGGATCAATTTATTAAGAGAAGAGGGTCTTTGCAAATTGTGCAAAGTATAGAAGATGAAGAACATATTTTTTTTATTTTGCCCATCTTTGGCTCACAGTCAATTGAATTATACTATTAATTGTAATCTGTTGAATGCTTTCTATCAAATTAACCATCTCCTTGAGACATTACATCAATGATGTTTTCAACACTATTTCGAAGCATTGTAACCTACAACCAATCCTGTGTGATTTCTGAAATAAAAATTTCCATCTTTCACTTATATATTAGTGAGTTATTGAAACATTCCCCCAAGGTCTCGGCGGCTTCTCACCACTGAATAAGAAAACGGTCCTGTTCTACTTCTTCAAAGAAGTTTCAGGCAGAAGTCCAGGAACAGAACCCATGAACCGCGCCTTCAAAGAGTCAACAGTGGCATTCAACAGCGCGCCATCGCTGGACAAGTAAGTTGAATAAATTTTCAAACAATACTGCTGCCGCTTCTCCATCTCATCCTTCTTCATTTCTCTTAGGGTAGGGATAACCAGCTTTATCTCGGTGCTAGCAAACTGAACAATGCATCTGTGCCATTGAATCAGGGTATCGAACGGCTTCACGTAGTTATCCGCGATCAGAACCGGGATCGTGCCCGCACTCAGAACCTCCGTGAAACGGTACGAATTGGGCTGTCGGCCGGCCGGCGTGAGCCCAAACGTAGAATTCATGAGAGCTCCGTAATCGGAAAATTGGCTGAAAATCTGCTCATCGTGATCGCATTTCTGGGCAATGGTGGCATTTTCCTGCCTGGCCCGGATGTTACTGGGGTGCCGGCATGATAACGCCACGATTACGTCGTCGCCGTTGTGCATTTCTCTGAATGCATCTTCGCTGCGCACTGCTCCCGCTGTGTTGGCTCCGCCCAAATAACGCAGTCCTCGAAATGTCAGAAAAAACCTGCGGAAACGATAAGATATAACAACTTGATCTAGAGGATCGGAATTACGGCAGTAAAAATAATAGCTAGTTCAGTTTCAGTTTCAATAATGTAACTGAAGCCTCGGTGAAGTGACATCTCTAGCCAAGCAGGAACAAATGGAATTGCAAGCACTTAATAGAAATGTAAAGAAAGATCCATGTAACTTACCCTGTATTCAAAGAAGAGGAAATATCACATGGCTTAATAGAAATTGCACGGTACGCAGAACAGAAATTACGCAGAATCTAAACGAGACAGGATAGGGAAAATTCTGGTTTCTTACTCTCCACGGAAAGAAGGAGTTACGAATGCCATAACAGTTGGAAAAACTGATGAATACCTGCGTTGCCAAGGTTTGAGAGACTGGAATTGATGGAATCGCATATGGGGGGGCAGAGTGATGGAAATATCAAATCCGGGACGATAGATGCTCTGGTAAAGCCCGCTTCTGAGCAAGGACGCATTGCCAATGGCGGCCTCATCGATATGGGAGAGCTGCCAGTGATCTGCAAAGCTCACCAGAACATGATTCAGTGCATTATTCCAGGTCCGCCGCGTTTCCGGCCTGGGAGGCGCCGGATCGTGGTACGGGTCTGTAGTTTCGGTGAAGAGAAAAAACAGGCACGCCTTTTCCGGATCCGGAGTGTACCAGGGCGTCCTGTTGAAGCCTTCGAAGTATCTGGATGGCGGAGGAAAATCATATACGTAGATGCGCAGGTCGCTCGACATGTTTTGGCAGCGCGAGAAATCGAAGCAGGCGTCCATGGTGCAGCGCGGAAACTTCACCGGATAATGCCAAGCACGCTCGGGCAGATACCATGGCGGGGGATCCTCCGTTTTCGGACAGTTCTGCGAAGGCGGATTTTTGGGAGTTTCCGGTGCCGCTGGCGGTGGAATTCCGGTGCAGTTGCAAAATGATTTCGCATTGGAATTTGAGGTTGGATTGGGGGTCCGGAAGAGTGTGTGGAGAGTGGTGCTGAATGAGTGCTCGGTCATGGCTTACAGCACCGCGTCCAGCGCGAACACTGCCAGTACTGCAATCGCCACTGAAACAGATGTGCAGGCCACGGAATCGCCCATTCTTTGGCTAAGTTCTGTAGCTTCTTGAGTTTTTTTGGTGGGGAAAGGAGGTTACAGAAGACTTGCAGAATGATTTGATATCCAGAACCGCACAAGCTGGAAACTGATGAACTCCGATTGAAACTATATCGTGCGTTGCGCTGCAGAGGACTTTTTGTTTGTTTAAAAACGTTTTTTGGTTTTGGGTGAAGCGAAGTGGCGCCTGTGGCTGCGTGTCTGCTGCTGCGTTGAATGCAAAAGCACACGAACGTTGGGCTTTTCAGTGGGTAAGATCCGATATGTTTGGTAACAAAGATTCTGGAGCGCAGGGTTTTTTTGCAGTCAAAAATTTCGGATACCAAACTTCCGAAAAGGGGGTTGGTCCAATCGCCCAAACCTCAGTGGAGTGGAAATCAAGAAATGATGCTTCTCTCGTCGCTTCTCTTTTTGGTCTTTTATTCTCTTTTTAATTTTTTACAAAATTCCATAGCTGAGAGCAAGATTCGTCGTGGTTGAAAGGCATACACGTTTTCTGGTCTGCCACTTGCGGTAGTATTGACAATATAATCACCGACATGAATGGTGCGGGAGAGCCAGTCATACCGAAACTAGTGAGACACAGTGGATGCCAAATTGCTTAACACCTGCTTTTGGTCAACACCTGNTAGCCTAGCAATGAGTAGCCGATTCCTCAACCAGCTGTACACATTGGACTACTATTGGGATTACCAAGCGCAGATCCTGGAATATGCTACTAGGTTACCAAGCAATCTAATGCTCGTAGTCAAGTCGTACTCATGCGTTGCGATGAGCAGTCGATTCCTTGATTAGCCATACACATCCGTAGATGCTCGTAATCAAGTCGTACTCATGAGCACTAGGAAAGCAGTAAATAAATAGCAATAAATAAAATCATGTACTGCAAGGTTTATCCAGTCAAGTTCGTCTTTATTTCTGTACACAACTCGGGTTTAGGTTACAAGTTTCTCGAATAAAGAGTCATTCACTCTAGGACTCCTACTGCGGGTACACGGGAAAAATTCTATCTCTAGAGTGTTCAAAATGCCAGAGCTTTGCTACTTCTAGCTAGGATTCGGAAATGAAGGGAGCACCGCCTCTTATTTATAGATATGGCGGCGGACCGCGATATCGCGTAAAGGATATTGCAGGGAAAGACACGATATCACGTACGTGATATCGCAGCACAGTGCATGTCATGNGAGCCCAATTCTAAGCATGCATAGCAAAAACACAATCATAAAAAAAAGGAAGAAACTCATCAATTGAATTAGTTTTTGGTACATCCAAATACATGAGATATTGTCCTATAGGAAGATCTTGCTAAAGAAGATACCACATGAAATGCTTAATTTTAGAAAGATAAGGAAACTTCCAAAGTCTTCTACATCTAGTATACCGTCACCTTTATGAATCATCAAATGACCAAAAATTATTACATCCAACAACAATAGAAAGTCCCAAGCTTAAAAAGAGTAGGCTTTGCAAGTGCTAGAAGAAAAGAAAGAAGAGCCATTCATCCACTTATGACTAGCATAAATAGATTCAAAGATAGTTGAAAAAAATAATAGAACCCTTGAGTTGTTGAAAAATACTTAAATTGTATTTCCCAATCAATTAAAAATAATATAGGTTGTCAAATAATACTCAAGAAGGTATTTTTCAAGCAATGAGAAACATTATAAGCAACTTTAAATGCTAACCAAGTGATCCGCTAATTTTATAAGCATAGTGAGGATATAAAAATAACACCTTGTTGGAATCAATGAGAAGCTAATCAAGGCCTTGCAATAGCAAGTGGTAAACCATGAGTAGACAACCACCATGACAAAATATCATTCATAGCATTCAAGGAAATTATGATCTTATTGAAATGTCAAAACTTACTAATATGCTACCAAGCTTTTCAAATTTGTTTAGTGATCAAAGAGCTTTGTGGTAAAATAAAAACATGACATAAAAGATAATTTGCTGACAGCCGTGATAACGTACCCCCAATAATTCACCCATGATATCGCACCTACAATATCGCAGCCTTGGTTTCACAGCCGACACGATATCACATCCTTCCCTGCGATATCGCGTACGTGATATCACGGCCCACCACCAGTTCTATAAATAAGAGGTGGCTCTCCATTGTTTCTCTATCTAGTTTATAGTTCCTTATCGAAACTCTTGTAGTTTTTCCTTCTTATAGTTAGAATTATTTCCCAGTGTATGCCCAAAGTGTGGTGAATGTAATTGTATGGCATCCTTTGTTCGAGTGTAACGTACTTGGACATGCACATGACCAACAATAAAGATCAAGATTACTTCATCATTGCAGCATTCACTTAGTTTAATTATTTAATTAATTGTTATTTACTACTTTCCTAGTTAATCTCTCTCACCCTTAAACTCATGTTAAAATGCGGAATGAGTACGACTTGATTACAAGCATTTAAGTGTGACTACTTGATAACCCAGTAGCATACCTAGGATCTGTGCTTGGTAATCCCAATGGTAGTTGTGCATGAAGTCCAAGATGTGTACAGATAATCAAGGAATAGATGCTCATCGGACTTAGGCTAGTTAGATTCTCTCACCCTCTTTCTCTCCTAGCTTAGTAATTATTACTTTCCATCGCCTTTAGGAGTAGCATTAGGTTAGAAACACATCATACACCTCACTCTAGACTAAACCATACGTGACAAAGCTAATAATAGTCCAAGTGGGAAGACAGTGAACTGCGACCTAAGGCTAACTGTCTAGATGCCACAACTAGTCCGTCTACGGAGTTCGACTGGATCATGCATGTAACGCTCATATTCATATGGTTGAGTGTAGGGGTACCTCGCCACTCATCATTGGCTCTATTGTCAGGGATAGTGCTAGTTATCTAGATTAGTTATATCATACAAGGTCACTGTAAAGGAATTAATGATATATCTTTTAGAAAGAAATAATTATTAAAAAGGTCACATATAAATTCACACACAATTTCACAACCATGCCTCTCCTACAAGACCATGATAATGCCACACCTAGTGAGGAAATTCATTAGAGAACCGATGAATTATATAACAATGAAGATTCGAGTACGCAATCTGAGGTGGGGGTTTCTTATAAACATAAATGAAGGCAACATCGTCCCAACGCACAAAGGCATAACTTACTTGATGACGATGAACCCCCACTGGCCACTACAAGCATAACGCAAATAAAAGAGGTTGTTTGAATCTCACATAGGCATCGTAAACAGAGACATCTACCCAGGCTCGATTTAAATAACTTCCCAAATTTTTCAGAAGGCTATGGATTAGATCCGCATCAACATTTACAAGCCTTCTACGATCCTGTGCATGGAACAACATTGATAATGGCTGGCAAAAAATCAAGCTCTTCCCTATGACACTCATTGGCCAAGCAAAAGATGGTATAGATCGTTAAAACCAAATTCAATACAATGTTGGTCAATGATGGTAGAACTCTTTAATGAAAAATATCAAACCTACGCAAGAGTGTTAGCCTTGAGGAAACAAATCCAAGGATGGAAAAAAGTAGAACATGAACCCTTGGACATGGCCTTAGAAAGATATTATGCATTGTTAAACAACTGTACAGGCCATGGGTTCTTCAAGGAAAGGCTAATGTACCATATTATTGATGGGCTACGTAATGAAACAAGAGAGACCCTAGGGATGTATGCCCAAGGTCAACTATATGAACTATGAACCCATCAAGTCCAAGAGCTTATTAAGTAGGTAGCAAAAGAAGAAGGAGAAATGGATAGATGGGAGAGTGTTGAAAAATATGAATGGGACCGAAATCTCAACTTAACAAAGGTCCATGATCATAAAAGGGAGAAATCAACCAATCTCAAGGTGGAAACATCATCTTTGCCAACACAACAAACATTAGAAGAGGTCAAGGCAAAGATCAATAAGATGTTGGAATGGACATATCAAAAGTATGGAGAATTTATCAACATTATTGGAGATAGAGTTTTCACAACCCAAGAAGCAGGACAAAACACTAGACAATCCGAAAGAAGGGATAAGGAAAATAAGAGCTCAACTACCAATCATACGTATGAATGCAACATATGCCTGTATGATCACCCCAAAGGCCAATTCCCAATATTGTTACATTTACATGAGCATTGGGGAAGCATGTTACATCCAGAGTTCGTATAGAGATACTGTGTTCAATCATAGTGGCAACAATCCCAGTCATGGTGGAGACCACCACTAAACTGGAGGCACCCTTCATATCATCCAAACCTGAATGCATATCTTGTTCAACATCCTGTTTCTCCAACTGGGCCAATGCACTTTATCTTACCATAGTACCATTCTCCTTAATACTAACATCCCATGCCTTCAACACAACCACCACCTTGTGTACCTTACACTACTCCTCCTAATTTCAACATTCTCAATTTTTTCCTCTTTCTACATCGCCACCAACTGTTCCTAAGGTGTCTGCACCGCAACAACAACCCACGAATGCTACTTGTGCTACCACTACCAATAGTAGTGAGAAGCCCCCTCAACATCAAAAGTGTCCCTTCTTTAAACATGACCGTAGGAAGGGACAACACAATTCCAAGGCCACTGCACCCTCCAACACAGCACAAGTCCAACCCTGTGGTGCACCCTCATCTTCGAATCCAGTGCCTCATGTTACTTCATCAGGGCCACCAACTAACAGTCCAACAACAATACGGCCCAATGAACACAATCATGGAAGGCAACATCCCAATCCTTGAATACCATCTAACGGTCCCAAATATCATAGTGAGTTAACTCGTTATCCGGGAACTACATTGCATAAATTACCCCACTATGCTCATTATAATCAAGTGTGTGAACCCCGATGGGGTAAGTATGGCCAAGCTCCAATACTTCCAACATGCAAGGATCCTCATCCTTCATTTATTAATCCTTACCATCCTCAACTGTTTAGTTATGGGGGATATCCCCCATTCTAATAACAAGAAGGATTGATAACCATTTTTTATTTTCTTTGATTTTACAACTTTTTATTTTTCAATTTTTCAATTTTCTTGTTTTATCTTTTTATCTTTTTGTGTTTTTGTCCTTTTACATTTTTTATAAGTAATCTCATCTATGAATAAAACACTCATGTGGATCATTGGTCGAGGTGTGTCCTATGTTATTAAGTCTCAAACGATTAATTATTTAGACAATGAGCCCATTACACCCACTCATCCACTCTACAAATAAGAGGTTTTTTCTGAGGTTACAGTGATATTCTTGACATTTTTAAAACTTAAAATTAATTTTGTGTTCATTGTACCCAGCATGAAGAAGGATGGACCAAGAGGGAATGATTAGGGTGTGACATCAAGGGGACTTGAAAATTCTCTTTGGTGATGCCTATGGGAGTTATCATGCAACGTGGTTGTACTAAGATTCTTGTAGATCTAATGAAAAATGGGAGTAAGAGTAATCAAAAGGAGCACTCAAAAATCCAATGCTATGCTAGGAGGTTCCACTGGAAAGACATGCACCCATGCCTAAAGGTTGGCGGCTTCTCTGGATTTAGCAATCGAAAAAAAAGAAGAAGAAAAGAAGAGAAAAAAAGAAAAGAAGAAAAACAAAGTGCCACAAAACAAAAATCACTCCTCCCTTGAACAAAATGCCAAGGATCGTACACCTTTTTGTTATGGTACTCTCATAGTTGCTCATCATGGGATGAAACAATGCGATGTCACTGATTAGAGGAATGGACTTGGTCCTGATCTTGGAATGATGAGGTAATGACACCTTAATCATGCTTTACATGTAGGATTCATTGTTCCCTAGGTCAGTTACCTCATGTCCCAATCTCTACAATCCTTTCTATAGTTCGTCTCATCTCACTGTTCGTGTAATTGTAGCTCGTGTCGTGTGTAACATAGAATTCTTACCTCATTCCGATGATATTTACATGTGTGTATTTTTTGGAATTAGTGTGGGTTACATCTAACCCTTCTAGTGCCCATGGACACTTTAAGTGTGCTTACACAAAGGCATCATAGGTTGAAACCTGCTTTGGGGAGGACCCACTTGTGTAATTTTTTGTAATCTTCACTTATTACATAGCTCACACACACCATTTATTACCCTCAGTTTATTTTTCATGATATTATTTCCCTTATTACTATCCCTCTGATTCAACGTTCCTATGAATCATCACATAGCCTTTTTCTCTACCATCCGAGGTCCTTATTGATAAATTCCATACCATCATTATTTTATGCCTTCCAAACGATCTAATTACCCTGGAACCCTTTAACAATCGTCCAGATGTCCTTAGTTTACATCATTTAATTTCAAAAGAAATATTAAAAATTTGGTACATTCTCTAAGTGCCCTAACTTCGATGAAAATATATATACGTGAACCCCTTGTGCTAATCAACATCATTTGCAATTGTTCACATAGGGGAAGTTTTTTAATTCCTCTCTACTACTCGCGATTATGCGTCCCTTGCTTTCATATCCATAACTCGCTTATTGGTACTCCGATTTTTATTCTGTTTGAACCTACTTGAACCCAGAGTGTTCAGCTTAGTCATAGGGAAGAGGCACATGACGAATAGTGCATAAATTTTTTGAAATTCATCATCACCTGAAGGACATATTTAAGGGTAATTAGTTGTAAAATTAAGAATAAAATGTGTGAAAAATAATTTCATCCCCTTAGCTATACCAGAAAATTAAATTTGGAAACCGCGTAAGCAAAGAGGACTCAACATTATAATCTTTCGGGGACATGTTCTTCCAATAATTAACATCACATGGAAATAAGTAAATCTATTAAGGTAAGTAGTAAGGTATAAGCTAACTTTGGTAACAACCTTACTAATGATTGGTCCCATGTGATTGCAGATGGCCCCAAAATGCAGACAACAGGAAGGTCCTACTCAAGGTGTGATCAAATGACATGGGAGAGGCAAAGGACAAGTTCCTGCCAAACAACATGCAGAGTAGGAGGAACAATCATTTAGTATCCACCAAGAAGACCCTACTACTATACAATCAAGGTAGGAAAAAGGAGGAGCTGCAGCAGTGTTTGAACAGGGACGATATCTCACGCTGACCTAGAATTGTGTTCAGACCATCCATGAAAGGTCCATATTCACTGTAGTGATCATGGAATTAAACTTTGGACCTTTTGTAGAATTTACTCCAGAGGCCATAGGGATCACCTCAAAGGGTCCCCATTATGGCCTACCCTCTCTGAAAGCGGTGCTTGGTACTTAGGGGAAATGTACCAATTTTGGCACAATAAAGAAGAAGGCATCACAGTTAACAATTGTGGTGTAACTGTTGATTTCTCTATTCAAGCCATTTCGAAAGTATTAAACCTTCCAAATACAGGGCCAAAGGTTGCTTAGAACTAGTTGGACACTTTCAAAATCGAGCAACTTAATAAATTTTTGATAGAGAATAAAAGGATGGCAGAAGAAAAAGAGAAGGTTGACTGGGATGCCTCTATGGCACAAGCGCAAACTTATGTGCATGCCAAGACACTCAAGGCCTTATAAGAGGAGAAACTCCAGGACATACTTCGATGCCATCAAATTTCAAGACTTGGAGTGTAAGAAAAGGGAAAGACACCCATGGACGAGCCATCACCACCAGGAACTACATGAGTTCCATCCTATTTTTTAATCATAGGATTTTCTTTTATGTTGTGTCTCAATTTTGTTCTGACTCCACCTACGGCATGAATCCATTCTAGCTAGTCAATAATCCCATACCTATCCACTGTGTAATCAATGGAGCTTGTTCTCACTTTAACTCGAGGACGATTTTTCATTCAGTCATGGGGGTATGATGAGTCATGAATTTTCTGATAGCTGTGATAACGCATCCCCACTAATGCACCCATGATATCGCATCCTCGGTTTCACAGCCGACACGATATCGTAGCCTACCACCAGTTCTATAAATAAGAGGTGGCTCTCCATTGTTTCTTCATCTAGTTTTTAGTTCCTTACCCAAAATCTTACAATTTTTCCTTCTTATAGTTAGAATTATTTTCCAGTGTATGCCCACAGTGTGGTGAATGTAATTGTACGATATCCTTTATTCGAGTGTGACGTACATTGACACACACATGACCGACAATAAAGATCTAGATCACTTCATCATTGTAGCATTCACTTAGTTAAGTTATTTAATTAATTGTTATTTACTGCTTTCCTAGTTAATCTTTCTCGCCCTTAAACTCATGTTAAAATGTGGAATGAGTACGACTTGATTACAAGCATTTAAGTGTGACTACTTGGTAACCCAGTAGCCTACCTAGGATCTACGCTTGGTAATCCCAGTGGTAGTCATGCATGAAGTCCAAGATGTGTATGGATAATCAAGGAACAGATGCTCATCGCACTTAGGCTAGTTAGATTCTCTCACCCTCTTTCTCTCCTAGCTTAGTAATTATTACTTTCCATCACCTTCAAGAGTAGCATTAGGTTAGAAACACATCATACACCTCACTCTGGACTAAACCATGCATGACAAAGCTAATAGTAGTCCAGGTGGGAAGACAGCAAACTACGACCTAAGGCTAACTGTCTAGATGCCACAACTAGTCCGTTTGCGGAGTTCGACCAGATCGTGCATGTAACACTCGTATTCGTATGGTTGAGTGTAGGGGTACCTCGCCACTCATCAATAGCATTGAAGGAAATTATGATCTTATTGAAATGTCAAAACTTACTAATATGCTACTAAGCTTTTCAAATTTTTTTAGTGATCAAAGAGCTTTGTGGTAAAGTAAAAACATGACATAAAAGATAATTATGAATATATGTGCCCTTCCAAATATATTTTTTTCTAAGAAAACTTGCTCAATTTTGTTATAAAAAATACTTCAAACACTACTACAATCAAACAAGTTAGCAGCCCATTTGGTGGCAAATGATATATCAATCAACATCAATTCATAAATATGGCTAAGTATGCATGGTACATATACACATGATCATGCATAATGGAGTGTTGTATTTGCAAAAAATTCTAATTACATTTCAATTACAAAAAAAAAATTATTAAAATTTGTAAAATAATAGATTTTAAATTTGAACCTTTAACCTTTTTATTATTATTATAAAGGCATACCACTATTCAACTATGCATTGTTGAAACTAAAAATGTTTTTTATATTATTTACACATATGTACTTGGATCCCCCCCACCCCCACACCCTCTACCTATGAACAAGTACCCACTAGCAAGTAGGTGTAGGACCAAGGGATATGTAAACATGGTTGGGGTGTCCATCATGATGAGCATCAAATATGTCATCAATGGTTCATGTATGTATTTATGAACTAATATGGATCAGCTTATGTTTTTCATAGCCAACATAACACATTAAAAGAACTATGAAAGAGTATAAGGATATCTTAGGTGTCACTTAACTTGGCAACTTCTTAGTTGTAAATTCTTATTTGACAATGAGCTAACTAGTTAAGCCACCTCTCATCAGCATTTTAACAATTTTTATATAATACTTATATATCTACCTTTGCCAATGTTAGTCCCAAGCTAGGATACAATAGGATGGGGGTTAGCATCAAGTTGGAAGTTAACTATAAAACCTTGCCAAGTTTCATGAATGAGTTATTTTCAAATTTTACAAATGCTAGGGTATTCCCTAAATGCAATGTGTGGCAATCATAGGGCTTGATTGATGTGGAAAATGAGCAAGGGCTTACTAGGACATCCTCTAGAAATGACAGGCAACATCATCACCTAAATGTTGTTAAAAGTAAACAAGGGTTTTCATAATAGGACTAGGTGTGGATAAAGAAGCAAATCTAGCTATAGAAATTTTGCATGACTACTTGGAACATTGGTACTCTTAATAAAAAGCCCTCTAAAATTGTTAACACCATGAAGAGTTGAAGAATATGAATTGTCTACCTCTAACAAACAAGATGGAAGGTGGAGAAAGCTACATATTTAGGCTAGGGTTACAAACTCTTCCACTAGGAAAAAGAAAATCATCAAAATGGAGTGAGCATCATTATTGATCAATTTGTCAAAGATAAAGTGGTACAAGTATATTGCCATAATGATCAAATTATAGGCATCAAACATACGCTTAAAAAATGAGATTATCAATGTTATCAATGCATATGCTTCATAAATTACCTTAGATAATTCCATCAAGCATGGATTTTAAGATTCTATGGATTAGGTACTTCAAGAAATTTCCTAGTAAGAAAGCATATTAATTGGAAGGGATTTTAATGTTCATGTTAGATTTATGAAAATGGGATATGATAGTATTCATGAAGGATATAAATTTGGAGAGCACAATGATAAAAGAGATTCATTACTGTAATTTGCAAGTGCTTGTAATGTTGCAATTACAAATCCATATTACAAGTAGAGGACAAAACATTTAATTACCTACAAGAGTGGTATGTATAAAACACAAATTGATTATTTCTTACTTCATAAAAGAGACTAGGCCATGTGCAAAGACTACAAGATCATACTCGAAGAGTGCCTTATAAGTTAGCATTGACTAATGGTCATGGATTTAAATATACATAGATTCAAAGATAGCATGATAAAAAAGGACTAAATGCATAAAATGGTAAAATTTAAAGAAATATAACATCATCTTATTCAAAGAACAATTGCTTCATGAAGGCACCTAGAACTGGGATTGCTATGCAACTTTAATTTAGGGTCAAATGGAAAGTTGCATTCAAAAAATTGAGAAAAGCATTTGGGATGAAACAAAAAGAAAAAATACATCCTAAAGAAGACATGGTGGTGGAGTGATGAAGTGCAACCTACTATCCAAAATAAGAAAAAAATGCTTTAAGGAATGGTTGCAAAGTCGTAGCCAAGAAAACAAGTTGATAAACAAAATGGGAAAGAAGGAGGCAACCATAGCAATAGCCAAATTCAAACATAAGGCCTTGAATAGCTTTTATGACAAATTAGAAATAAAGGAAGGAGAAAAATATATTATAAATTAAAAATAAATATAAAAAACAAGATATGTAAGGATATTGATCATGCTAAATACATCAAGGAAGTAGAATAAATAATTTTGGTAAAAGATAATGACATTTTGGATAGGTGGAAAATTATTTTTAAGAATTATTAAATGAAAAATTCCCAAGAGAAATCCAAGAAGAGAACGAAATTTTAATTTGGTTAATGAACTTTTCTTCTCTAAGGTAAAGACAACCTTATCAAAGATGAAAAATGGAAAAGTTATTGGACCATATAACATTCCTATAGAAGGTTGGAAAGCACTAGAAGATATAGGAGCTTTTTGCTAACATAATTATTTAACAAAATTTTAAAGGATGGAGAAATGCCAAAAAAATTAGAGAAAAAGCTTTGTTATTTTCATTTACAAAAGTAAAGGAGATGTACAAAATTGTATAAGGGATTAATCTTATGAGTTGTACTATAAAGCTTTGGGAGAGAATTATAAAGTACCATTTTAGAATTGAATCAATAGCATTAGAAAATTAGTTTAGATAGATGTAATGAAGATCTATTATTGAAGCTAGTTTCTTGATACAACAATTAATGAAGAAATTGAAAAAAAATAGAAAAGTCTACATATTATATTCATTGACTTGGAAAGAGAATATAATAGAGTGCCTAGAAATATAATTTGTTAGGCCTTGTGGAGGAAAAGAATCCCTCACAAATATATTAAAGTGATTCAAGAGATGTATGAATGAGCTACCACTAGTTAGAATAGCTTATGAAATAACATCTTATTTTCTACTCACAGTAGGTCTACATCAAGGATCTGCCCTTAGGCTATACTTATTTGTCATTATTATGGATGAATTAATAAAGAAAATACAAGATGAAATCCCTTGGTGTATGCTATTTGTAGATGATATTATGTTAGTGGATATAGCTTGAGAAAAAACTGCTTCTAAAATAAAGAACTAAAGAGATGGTCTAAAATCAAAAGGCTTAAAAATTAGTATAACTAAGATAGAATATATGGAATTCAATTCTAATAATAACATAATAAATAGTAAAATAGACATGATAATTCAAGGAAAAAATGTCCCTCACTATAAACAATTCTGCTACCTAAGATCAACCCTCTAATCAAATGGTGAAATCGATAAAGATATAAGAAATAAAGTTCAGGTGAGATGGTCAAAATAGAGACAAACTAATGGTGTTCTATGTAATCAAAGAAAACCAATAAAATTAAAAAAAAAAATTATAGGACAACAATTAGGCTTACTATCTTATATAGTGTTGAATGTTGGGTTGTACAAAAGAGGCATAAAAAATCAATGTGGCAGAAACATGAAGGCTTTAATAGATATTGAATGTTACTAAAAGAGATAAACTACATAATACTAACATTAGAGGAAGACTTGGAGTGGCTTCTATTTCAAATAAGATATAGGAATGACAGCTTAAATTATTTGGACATGTGTAAAGAAGATCATATAGTGAGCCTATAAATAAGGGTTGCTACAGCACTATTTCAAGAAAGCCATTAAAAGGAAGATTAAAGAAGACATGGGATAAAATGATCAAAGATGATTTGAAAGAACTATAAATAAATACAAATCTAGCTCTTCATAGAGGTGAATGGCGAAAAGTATATCATGTAGTTATCCCCATTTTGTTTGGACAATATTAGGATGATGATGATGATGATAACTTGTATATCGTAGTAGGTAGTCTATTGGGATCAAACTCATGACTTAAAATTTTTTATAGCTTAAATATTTTATGTGAATCATGTGTAAAAGATAAAGAAAGTTGGCAGATATAAAAAAAATGTAGAAAAATTAAAGAGATTGCAAAATATAGAAGAAGCTACTAAAAATAAACTAAAAAATAGGTAAAAATGATAGACATCGGAAGCAACATGAAGCACTTTCAAGGAATTTTACTCATTAGTGTGCCTTTGATGGTAGATGCAAGCCAAAAATAGGAATGACAGTGATGAGTGGCGAGGTACCCCTACACTCAACCATACGAATACGAGCGTTACATGTGCGATCTGGTTGAACTCTACAGATAGACTAGTTGTGGCATCTAGACAATTAGCCTTAGGTTGCAATTCACTGTCTTCCGACCTAGACTAGTATTATATTTGTCACATATGGTTTAGTCCAGAGTGAGGTGTATGATATGGTTTCTAATCTAATGCTACTCCTGAAGGCAATGAAAAGTAATATTCACTAATCTAAGGGAGAAAGGGTGAAAGAATCTAATCTAGCCTAAGTGTGATGAGCATCCGTTCCTTGATTATCTATACACATCTTAGACTTTGTGCACAACTACCACTGTTATTACCAAGCAAAGATCCTAGGTACGCTACTGGGTTACCAAGTAGTCACACTTAAATGCTCAGAATCAAGTCGTACTCATTCCACGTTTTAACATGAGTTTAAGGGTGAGAGAGATTAACTAGGAAAGCAGTAAATAACAATTAATTAAATGATTAATCTAAGTGAATGCTACAATGATGAAGTAATCTCGATCTTTATTTCTATTCATGTGCATGTCCAAGTATGTCACACTCAAATAAAGGATGTCGTACAATTACATTCACCACACTGCGGGCATACATGGAGAGGAAAAGGATTGAGAGAGAGAAAATGAAAACTAAAATCAAAACTAATTCTAAACTAAAACTAAAAATGACTAACTCTTCTGTCTACCTCTTATTTATAGATGAGGAGACAGGCTGTGATATCGTGGATGGGATATCGCGTATGTGATATCGTGATCGCCCAAATGATGACTCATCATACCCCCACGACTAAATGAAAACTCGTCCTCAAGTTATAGTGATTACATAGTGGATAGGTATGGGATTATTGGATGGTGAAAATGGGGTTATGCCACAATGTGGAATGAAAAAAAAAACAAAGAAAAAACACAAAAAATGTGCTACAACTACAAAATTTGTGGAACTCATGTAGTTCTTGGTGGCGGTGGCTCCTCCATTGGTGCTTTCCCTTTGTCTTGTGCTCCAAGTTTTGAGACTTGATGGCATTGGAGTATGGACTGGAGCTTCTTCTCTTCAGTACGAGGGTCTTATGCCATCCATGCTAATTTTTCGATGTTTGATGGAGTCAACACTTCGCACGGACATGGTAATTGTAGAAACATTTGATTGGCCTTAACATACCAAGCTGCAAATACCTGTCATTCCTCTTTGTAGGCTTTGGCTTTATCTTTGTATTCTTGGAAGTCTGCGAGCCATCGAGCCAAATCCACTTCGACATCTTTTTGGCCTTGGTAGCTTGCCTTTACCACCTCAAGTTCAGAATTTGTGACCTCCAGGTTTTCCAAAAACTTCTTGCGTTCTACAAATTTTGCTTCGTATTTAACATTGGTGGTTGCTACCTACTGCTTGAGCTCTATCCTTGGGCACCTTGCTGTTAACATGGCAAGGTTGGCATACCACAAGTTTTCCAACTCCATGTATTCTGTTAGATCTTGAATCTATATGTCTTGGTTCTTAACTTTCACTTGGTGGGCAAAAGCAATGTGTCCAATATGGCTCTCTAGTCAATGTGTTGAGCACTGATAAAGTTGATGTGGGCCTTGGCCATATGAATCTCCTTCTCAAGGATCTATTTGTACATCCCCACCTGATCTCGGAAGTGCTCCTTCAGCTTTTCATGTCGTTTAGCCTCATTTTTCCATGCGCTTATTTCAATGGCTATATTTTGGCGAATTGTGCGTACCTCCTTCATTGAGAGGGTTCTATTCTCCGTGGCTAAACGACTTATGTCTTGGTTGACTCAGATGAATTGTTCTCATAATTGATGAAAGTGTTCCTCGAGAAGATTCTTTCGCTTTTCCACAGTGGTCAACCGAAGGTTGTCGACAACGAGCTGTTTATTTTCTTCTTGTAAGGAGTTGAGTGCTTTGAGATGAGCAGGAGTTTGCGCCTATGCTGCAGAGGCATCCCAAACAACCTTCACTTTTTCATTAGCCACCTTTTTATTCTCCATGATTAGCTTGGTTAGTTACTCAGTTCTGAAATTATCTAGTTGGTCTGTGGGAACAAATTGCAAAGGGTCCTGCTATGCTACTTATAGGGCCACGAGCTACTCTTATAATTTATGCACTTCTGCTTCAACATGCTTGACCCTCACTTTTGTTAAGACCAGCTTCCCCTTTGTGGAAATGAGATCTAACTGAATTATTGTAACATCCTGAGGAATGTCAAACAGGGATGTCATTACTTGCTCTATTTGGAGCAATCAATCAAGCGCATCCTCATGTTTCGTAGGAGTCATTGAGGTTCTGGCCAAAATTTTAGCATCTTGTGCTCCTGTGAGATCTGCCGATGGCATAACAAGTACATTGAATGATTCTTTGATGTCATTTGCGATCACATCTACAGCTCGTGTGGCACCTGTAGCGACTGAAAACGTCGGTAGCTAGAAAACACTGAGGGGTCGGCTGGTGCGACAGTTTCTACCTCGTATCCATGGGAGGGCCATGTTGGATGTGAGCAGATACGGGGCACCCTGAATAGTTTGGTCGATCAGACAAGGACTTAATTGGTGTCTATATAACCTTTTGCAACATATAGTTTTGAAAACGGGAATGAAAATGCGAAGTAATGCTTGAAAGTAAATAAAGTAAATAAACATTGCAAAACACAATAATAAGTAGGAAACAAAGTAAAATGCAGTTAGAAAAATGCACCACTCCGAAGCTACAAGTTTGCTCTATCAAGGTGGATACAACTAGTTGAATAGCATGGTGGAGTGTAGAGATCCGGAAAGTGACCAGGACATGTAGAGCAAAACAAGTTGTGCGCTTGGGTGCATACTTGGGTGTTGACAATGTGGGGATTCTACCAAGGTAGTAGAAGGGGGATGGAACAAAATGCCAGCTGCAAAAGCTAACTGTTTATAGTGTCGAACAGAAAGCTTACAATGCTTGATGTTACAATGTGCCAGGAAGAGAACTTGAGTGCCAAAGAGAGGAAAAGTCGAAGAATCGAGAAAAAATTGAACGCTTTGAATGCTACTTGTTAGGGTATTTATAGGACCAGAGGCATGCAAAAGGGATGATTTGGATGCCACGTGCCTTGGGCCGACATTGACTTGCTTATGCTACACATGCCATGCATGACCATTGGACTTGCATGACTATTGTAATGCGAGCTTGCCATGCCGTAACTGTGAACTTGCCATGCCATAATTGCACCGTTAGTGTCTGGAGACATGTGCTAGTGGTCCAATTAGGTGAAGTGCATTGATGTTGCACAACCACCTGCATGCCTTCCTGTGCTTTGTAGTGTAGCATGCTTGGCGTAGCATAGCACCTTGTCATGAGTTCCACTACATGTGTGTTGCATTCTTGCTATGCTACATAGCGTAGTGTAGCGAGTGGTCTTAGTTGCGACATCTTTGCCGATTTATAAACTTTACTTCCTGTGTTACGAGACTTGCAAACTTGTTGATTCTTCCCTTTGAGCTACCTTCTGTCTCTTCCGCAGAATTGCTACACCTCGCTGCACCATGTAGCTCAATGTATGGTAGTAGTAGATGAAACACCATAAAATTTTGAGCTTAGTATTTTTCCAACAAGAATCAAGCTAAGTCACGATGCTCCCCAACATGACTAAAGCTTGAGGGCCCCACAGATAGCTTCAAGCAGAGTCGAACTCAACGAGGAGCAGTTCCTTGGGACCCGCTGACAACCATGACAACATCTGCTATCAAACATGGCAACTCCGGAGCTCAAAATACTTAGTCTTAACTAAGTATACATTCTCAGCGTATACGCCCAAGTATATATTCTCAGCGTATATGCCCAAGCTTGCATTCATAGCGTATACGCTTAGCGTACACGCCTCACATGTACGCTTAGCATGTACAACTGAGGCATACGCCTAGCATACAACCCCCGAAGATGGCACGGAAACAACATTTCAGAGCAATATTTGGTACAAGACATCAACTCACATGAACAAAGCAATCATCAGATGTTGACATCATGCATCCTGGAGTCTATATGCTGAGCATGTACATCCTGCATATCCAGCATATACACCCAACAAACATAGCATATATGCCCAGCGTATACACCCAACAGACACAACGTATATGCCCAGTGTATACACCCAGCAAAGACAACATATACGCCCAGCGTATACATCCAACGTATATGCTCAGCATGTACAAAGTGTCAAATCAAGGTCAACTGAGCTGAACACCTACAGGCAGTGTCTTCATGACAACTAAATCCAAATCTGGAGGACGAACGATTTCTTCTGTTTTGATCAAGTCTGTACACTGAAGTCACATGTTCAGTGTGTATACGCCGGCGTACATCCATATACGCTAGCGTACAACATGCTGTACACTTGTAAAATTTTATTTTTTCGCACCTGGTCAACGTGCCACATGTCACCCAACCTGATTCTAAAGTCTAAACCTGTATAAAAACCCTAATTTTTCATGAGATCGTGGTTGGCAATTTTTAGCAAACCAGAGATAAAGAGAACCAGAGATGCTAAGAACCAGAGTGCAAGAAATCCTGTACGCTGGACCTTCCCCTGCACGCTGAGCATACAGCCTCTACGTTGTGCTTGCAGTTTGAACCATCACACAGTCATCTCTGCATCCATCGGGGCTATTCGTCCACCTTGTGTCATAGCCACAACTGCGTTAGACCGGTGCATTGTAACTCTCATTTTGCAATAACATTGCTACATTTCTTTGCTACAATTTGTTACAGTTTTTCATTCATTGTTGCATGTTTACTGTTTACGCTATTATACGTCTATGCTCCGTTTACACCAGTTACCCCGTTTACGCTTTGTTTTACCTTAGTTACGTCGTTTACGTATAACCCAGCGTATAGCACATCGGTGTATGTTCAGGGAAATCCTTGCCTGATCCACGTGTGGACCACTCAAGGTACTTTGCCTTCGTTAATTCCAGCTTGCCCTCAAGGGAAGGTAGGGTCTTTTGTGCATGTCCGGTGATCTCCAGGTTTCTGTTTCCTTCCAGCCGGAGACCAATGATTTTGGATGGTATAGAAGTTAGAGCTAGAAGGAGGGCCTAAACTACCTAAAACTTACTGTGCTTTAGAGCTCCCAGCATCTACGCTGCTAAGTATACGCCGACTCTGTCTAAAAACTTCCCAGCGTCTACGCTGCTAAGTATACGCTGACTCTGTCTGCAAATTTCCCAACATCTACACTACTGAGTATACGTTGACTTTGTCTGCAAAATTCCCAGTGTCTACGCTGTTCAGTATACGCTGTACACTCTATGCTGTAGACTCTATCTACATTGTACACTAACTCTGTCTACGCCATTCAATATACGCTGCACACTCTACACTATAGACTCCATCTACGCTGTACGTTGACGCTGTCTACGCTGTTTGGTATATGCTACATACTCTATGCTGTAGACTCCATCTACGCTGTACACTGATGCTGTCTATGCTATTCGGTATACACTGTACACTCTATGCTATAGACTCTGTCTACGCTGCTGAAGTACTAAGTATACCAGTTTCATACCCCTTCCACTGTGTCGTATTCCCAATTGGTCATCATGAACACTGTGAACTCCAATGCTACAACCATGCAAGTCACAGACCTTATAGGCATCATGGCCATTTAACAGCCATTGATGTACAACCCATCGTTTAACATCATAACTCAGGACCAATACAATTTCATATACGTGAAAATACAAGCTAGCCTTGCCGTAGACCAAACCGAACTGGAAATCAAGAGGCAATACAAACTCATCTATAGAGGAGGAAAAGAGTTCATTCCTTTCTCATATGATATCATCCCTCTCCCAGAGCACTACTCTGAGCTGATCTCACAACTCCTCCTACAAAGGAGCCAGTCATTAGACCAGTCTCTGGCAAACCCCCAATTAGAAGAGAAAGATGACTTCACAGCTCAATTTGAGCATGAAGATTCGTACCATACTCTTAGTCCACAGACCTATGCAAACCCTCTGTTTCATCTAGCCATAGGGGAAATTACGTCCCTTCAACCATTTAAATTCACCCAAGTGCAAATACCTCAAGAATCATCCACACTTGTTCATATTCCTCCTGCAACCGATCCTCAACTCAACACACTGCCCCTTACTATTCCCCCTGTTGCAACAATACCTCCATTCTCGCCCTCAAAATAATGTAGGAACAACCTTCCTGCCACGAGTGATCGGGATGCCACATGTAATACCAGCCTCTACATCCGCTCATTACATACTGCAGATCCCAACCCAAGGAGCATCCTTTGCAATTGTAACCCAGCAAGTTCAAGGGATTCCTACACAAAACATGAGCAGGCAATGGATAGTGATTGCTGCCCAATCACATCAACCCCCTCATTATAACATACTGCCTAACACAATCTTACCAGCTAACATCCCTCAAGAACAACCACGACAACAACAACCCCTTACCTACAACCTGCCGCCCTTCGCACCACCTGCTACAAATATCCCACAAGTACAGCCTCCGACCACACAGCTTTCTACCTTCCAACCCACTGTTCAATAATCTAATCTGTATACGATACAACATCCCCAACCTGCCATCTCACCTAGTGCTCAAGACTAGGCTGACTCTAAAAAGCTAATGCAGGAGCTAACTAACGAGGTCAAATGCCTCAAAATGGCCCTCGATGGAGAGTTGAAGGTAGTGGACTTCTATCACGATGACCATATCAGCTCTTCCATTCCACCCCTAACATTACCCAAGGGTGTATCTTTGCCTACGCTAACTAAATACAATGGGGAGACAGATCCCAATGCTCACCTCATCATGTTCAGACTAGAGTGCGCGCTCCTTTAGGCATGGCCACATGCCATTCTACGAGTGTTCCCCATGTCCCTTGCTGGGAGAGCACTTCATTGGTATTGAGCCTTGCCACGAAACTTAATATCTTCTTTGGAAGACTTGTTACACTAATTCTTCACCAAGTTCAAGTACAACTTGAAGCCTGAAGCAACACTGGACAACCTCATACAGGTCAAGCAAGCACCCTTGAACCTGTCCAAAAATTCATCCAACGATGGAGTGCTACTCTCAATGAGCTCCACGAGCCCATCCTAGAGACGTACCTCCTCACCATCCTAAAAGGGGTTGTCAACGATTTTGTCAAATCCAAACTATATTACCTCAATGCACGTAACCTCAGTCAAGCATTTGTATAGATTAAGAACATAGAGGAGGTAGCCCAAAATAGTCATGATCCTGCATGTTCAGCCTTTAAGAACCTACATAGTAAAAAAGATAAAGAAAAGGTTAAAAAAACTATAGTGGAAGTAGCAGAAGTACAACAAGAAAATGTGGGAAAACAAAGAAAACCGCCTGTTGCCCCTACTAATTACACTAAACCCACTCTCGCAACCGCACCAGAATCATCCTCATCACAGAACCCAACACCGAATCGTACGAGAAACTTCAAGAGGAAGGACCCCTCTCAATACACGCCACTGCCTATGAAGCCATTGCAACTATTCAACCAACTCCTGAAGGCTAGATTAATGAAACATAAACAGTTGTCCCCTGCAGCGATCTAGAGGTATGATCGGTTCTGTCAATTAGTTCAGAACCCAAGCCTAGCAATGGTAGATGAGCCCCCAGTACCAAAAGGCTTTAGGATGAACCGTTTTTGCAACTATCACCAATGTAATGGGCATGACATGAATTACTGTTTCACCCTAAAACAAGACATCCAACGAATGATTGACGGAGGTCAAATCACTTTTGATGAGGCCAACCTGGTCCAACAACAAAACCAGGCCATGGGTGTGTATAAAGATCCTCTAAATACCAAAGAGGCACCATACATGATTAACACAATCTACCTTGATAACGAACCTGAAACACCTAGCATTAACATCGTCTATTCCAACCATGAACAACAAACGCCTAATAAACTATTTGTAGTGCGTATTCCTCCCACTATACAAACATCCATGCCTCAACCATCTTACTCCTCACGAAAGCCTTATGTCGTCCAAGTAGCCCCCGCCATAGCAACTTTTAACACCCCGACACGCGAAAAATCATACGTGGTGCGTGTACCTCTCGCCGCTACTACCGTAAACTCAGAAACACCTCCTATTCGGCCCACCCCCTACGTAGTCCGAGTACCATCTGTGGTTGCAACAGCGAAGGTACAACCTCCAGCTAGGCCAACTCCATACGTCGTTAGGACACCTAAACATCCTAGTGATCACCAATCCTCCACTTCGCAAATAAAAAATAAAACAAGCCCCTATGTCATCAAGGTGCCCAGCCAGCCTGGCACTCAACCGCATGCGACTGTCCAATCGCAACCCTGCCCAACTCCATACGTAGTACAAGTTCCAAAGCAGCCTGGAGTCTCGAAACCAACTGCACCCCCACGCCACACACGAGAACTCTTAGCAGATAAGCTTACACGTGAATGCTTGGAGAAGGAGCGTCAATGGCTAGCCTTAGGACCTCCTAAACCTACCCTGCTATATGACCTAGTGTTAACATCTCAAACCCATCGTGAAGCTTTAGTGCATATGTTAACATCTATCCCAGTAAGCGAAGGCTTGCCTCCAAATGAACCTTCAATTCATGTGGTAATGTACTCGCCTCAAGGGTCAACTCCTAAGCCACTAAGTTTTCACAATGACAACATCAAGGTGGATGAGAAAACAGGAGAGGTAACAACAACCCCTATGTTCATAATAATACAAATAAACCAATTCAAGATACATAGGGTCCATGTAGATGATGGAGCCGCTACAAACGTAGTGTCATATCCCATTGTCAAACAATTGGGGCTTACAGAGCTAATCAAACCAACTGCCACCACATGTTTGAAGTCATTTAGCGGATCGTGCATGATAGTCAAAGGCACCGTGACTTTAGACTTCATAGCAGGGGATCAATTCCCCACATCTGCCGACTTTGTGGTAATCGATGAAATGCCCGGGTTCAACCTAATATTGGGAAGGCCCTAGTTAGCCCAATTGAAAGCAGTCTCCTCCCGCATACACCAAGAAATTCACCTACCTTATGAAGGTGGTGAAATCATTATACATGAAGAGGCTGTTACACCTACCATTTCCTCGTATATAGACATAGACCAAGGCTCGGAGGTTAAGCTCGAAGAGCCTAAACAAAATGACACAAATGAACAACAACCAATAGGTGATCATCCTTTAAGCACAAAGGAAAATCCACCCAACATAGAAATACCTGTGTCTGAAATCATACATACACAGCCTCACTTAGAAACTACAACTAACACAGAAACCATAATACATACTAAAGCGCCAAAAAATATCAACGCGGGAACTATTCCATCAGACGTTGCTTGGGCTGAATTACCATTCAACGTGATCAACGAAGGGGACACTGAATATAGAATCATACTCGCTAATGCTACTCCTAACTTTAAAATGAGAAAAATAAAAAAACTACTAAACCAATAAACAACACTTAGTCCAGAACGACGTTAAACTATCATCCGTATCCAAAATGACGTTAAACTACAAATCGTCCGAAACGACATTAAAGTACATTCTAAGTCTGGAATGACGTTAAACTATCATGTCTGCAACGACATAAAACTAGCCACGATTAGAAATGGTCGGTCTCCTAAGAAATCAACCCATGTCACTTTAAACTTCTCTTGTTTACGCATGGCCCGAAATGGCCTTAAACTAGTGCATGTGGCCCGAAATGGCCTTAAACTAGTACGAGTGGCTCGGAATGGCCTTAAACTAGATCATCCACTTATACTTTCTTTTTCTCCCAAATTCCAGTTCACTGTTTGAATTTACGCTTGCATTCTCACCATTGTCAATAACAATTTTCGCAATTATCTTTCGCTTATAATTACAGTCCTACTGATAACTACATTCGTGCACTACACTTAAACTACAAAAATAAACCAAAACATTTTACATTGCCGTGTCGTGTTTACATGTAAACTCAAAATCCACAACAAAAAAGTATAAGTAAAAAATATATATATACATGTAATGATGTACAATTACAAGAGTTAATTGATTTTATTCATCTGTTCAATATAACTCAAAATTTTCAATTTACAATTCACGTATAAATTTGAGACAGAATAATTTCAAAAAAAAAGAAAAAAAAAAACATCTGGGACAAGAGGGTGATCCCCTTTAGACCCACTAGCATCATGAGTCCCTACTCCACTGGGGCCAGCTTCTTGAACATCATCGTCGCCTTGATCCTGAAAATGCCAGAAAAAAATCAACATAAGAACAAAAGAAAAAACTTTCAAACATTATCTAGTGAACGAATTTCATGATAACAAAATGCTTACCGTAGGGGATCCCCCTAAACCGAATTCTAGCCGATGGAGGATTTCCTCCTCTGAGATGCTCATCCAATCAATCCCATCAAGGCCTAGATCAACGTTTGCGAAAGCCTTCCCTTTGTTAACCACCGACCACGTAGGATGCTTTAAAGGGAATTCACCCATAGAAACCTCCCCAGAAGTGGTTGTAATTACCCTTGTAGGTGATTCCATCTCAACAAATGTATTCTGAGCAAAGGTATCAAATGCAGAGCGTAGACCCAGACCCTCAAACATTTCAAGTTGATGCTTTTCAATGGATACTTCCTTCAACAATTTCTTGTAATGGTGCTTGTGGTTCTTCTTATCCTGACCCCATTTACGCACCTTGGAAGCGAAAGCCTTCCAATCCTGGCACTAGAGGTTTGGTAGATCTACCTGGGCCTTACGCTCTGCTAGTTTCCGAGTCAGTGACATGTTGCGATTGAGTAGGTTCCAGTATCTAGTATAAGTGACCTTGGAAGTTCACCAAGAACGATCACCACTTAGTCTAGCCGAGGCGAACTCATACCGAGTCTTGAGATCATCACGCTTAACTGATAACTTGGAAACTTCTTTCTCCTTTACTTGGACTTGCAACCATAACTGTTTGATGGAACACCTACAGGTCCAAAGCAATTTGGCGTTATGTACAAGACCTTCTGCCACTTCGTCATAGACCAGCCTTGGTATCTGCTCGACTTCTGGGGGTAGTGTGGGCAAAATTTCAATGCTAACAGTCTCAGATGGATCCCACCTCAGCTTGGCTCCTACGCACACAAAAAGAACGGGCATTAAACATTAGACAACAAATAAGGGATGTGAAATTCAAAAGCTGCAAAAGGCTCGAGACATTTGTACCTATCTCAGGGTGGGCTTCCTGAATACGTGCAACCACGTCCTTAGCGATAGCAGCCACAAAATCCATTTTACTGGGCATCTTGGTCCAAGTAAATGGTCCATGAGTATGACATGGACTAACCTCCACGGTCCTTTCAGGGGGAGCCATTTTCATGGGCACGTCCAGCTGTATCGTTCTAGTTTCACTATCTTTCTCTAGAAGGGATAAAAACATAAAAGTAAAACACCATAGAAACAATGACTCACAAAGCAACACAATAAAATAAAAGGAAATATATTGTGTTCTCTATCCCCCTCTGGGTTTGGAGGGGTCACTAAGGTCCAACCTTCCCTTGAGGAAGCTACTGAACATCTCATTGACACCACCCTGGTCATCGACTAGTTTAGTCTCCGTGGTGTCCTCTGCTAGCTCCTCCGTTCCTTCTGCCTGATCCTTGCTAATCTTTTCCTCCTCCTCGATTATTAAGTTGGTTGTAGCTTCCTCCTCCTCAATAATGATCTCTAACTCCTGCCTCCTCACTTCTTGAGTCAAGTCTGAAGGCATTAGTTGCACGTAAGTGGTCAAAATGAAAATTATGAATAAGATGAAAATGATAAAATAATAAGTGTGCCAAGTTTACTTATCTCGGATAGGCATCTTGAACTGTATCTGCTTCACCTTTGGCTCTTCCACGTTTGAGGCAACCTCTGTCGAGCGTTCATGCTTCGGGAGCTTCGACTTGGCCTTACCAATGGTCTCCTTGAAGAACTGTTCAACCCTCTTTGTAGTATAAGGCACATCATATGGTTCCAACCCCACACTATCACGTGTGTGAATTGAGGTACTAGATGACCCTCCTTTCGTGAAGGATACAGATTCATCAATCCTCTCAGGAGCATCTTGGGACTCACCTGTCTCGAAAAAATGATTGATCCACGGGCGAGATAGTTGAGTTCGATCCCGTAGGACATATTTATTGTCCGTGCGAACCACTAGAAACTCGGCCAAGTGGCGAGGATAGTCAGCGAAGAATGCAAATGTAAAATGGGACTACGCCTCAACATCTGAGCGCAATTGCACTATCTCCTTATGAAGGCCCGACAACAAAAATTGAGCCCAGTTATAATGCATTCCAGTTTCTAAGACGGTTCGCATAATGCGGACAGCTTCAACACCAAGACTCCTCACCTAGGACAGGGATTTAGGGAACACCCGTGCCCTAAACATGGGATATAATTCATTAACTTCCTCAACCTTTGACTTCCCCTACATAGGGAATCCCTTGGCACCCTTGACAATACCCAACCAGTCCTCTAGCTCATGTACCATATGAAGCTCTTTCTGAGACCTGTCCAAAACTACATTTACACCATCTACCGGTACACTAAAAAGGTCTGAAAAAATTTGGCTGATAGATGGAAGAATATCTTGACATCCTTAATACGGGTTCTATAGTAGGAGACGGACTTGTCGAATGAATTAACAATCCCAATCATTTTAGCTATCGACACATCAGGGCTGGGGGTAGTAAAGAGCTTCATAAGGCTGGCATCATCTAAACAATGGAAAATGGATGGTAGGGCATGGGTGCGCAACCATTTCTATGCCTTGTTGATCTCCCCAAACTTCATCAATAGAGTACTCTCAGTTTGTCCTATCGTGACAGGGTGTCCATTGGAAGGAACATCAACTGTAGATATAATTTGAAATCATCACATCAGTATGACCACCAGTAGTCGGACAAACACACTAAGGCATCTAGAAACTATTGTCACTTACCCTTAGTTGTGGACTTAGAGGTGCTAGAAGTCAGGTTAGCATCACGAGGGAAGACTAGTCCATTATGCGACCAATCTCCATGCAGCCACCCACGAGCCGTGCATTGTGGGAATGCTCTAGAAAATCGTTTGTGGAAATGGACAATATCACCCTTGGTTTGAGCTAATACAGCTTTGCGAAGGGTGGGACCCACCATAAATGTCTCTAGAGTAGCATCAGCCAGGGCAAGTCCATCATCGTTGACGCATGTCCCATCTTGGTTAACTTGGGGCCTACAGAAGAACAGTCATCAAAATAGAAACAAATGTCAAATGATAAAAACCAAAAAAAACAAGCTAAACAATCTTACCTCTCTACCTGGTACACTATGCCAAGAGGGTTTTGAAATAACATGTGTGCACGTGCAGCCAGAAACAAGGTGTTGTTAAGATAATCACGCCCTCGTGGCAATAGGTCCCACACGCGCGCTAACGGGTGAGTAGATCTGGGCCCACCAGAGGGACCGTTCTCTATCACAAGTAGCCCCTTGTCAATGTTTACCATAAAAACTGTGATGCCCTTCAAAGCCCCCGGAAACATAGCCTCAAGCATGCTCTGTGCCACTTGTTCGCTCAGATTTGACCAGACCACCACCTTAAATCTATCTAGGATGAAGGCAAGGAATTCACACACCCCTTCCCTGAACCATACTCCATTTTTTTAATGGTCAGATTAGGGGTAGGTTCATCGGTCTCAAGGGGGCCAAACCATGCCTGTACTCCAACTATCTCAACTACCAAGAGGAAAGGCTCAGTGTCCCTGCGAGTAACCAGAGCGCCATGATAAATCAACCATACATGAAAAGGAGATAAAAAAATAAAATTCCATGTTATAGGCCAACACTTCCAAAAATTACAAACTGTTTACACTCGGCGTATACGCTATCAAACTAAAAACACTCGGCGTATACACTGCCTAAAAAGAAAGAAAACTGTTCACGCTCAGCATATACGCTGTAAAAACCATCAGCGTATACGCTATGAAAATCATCTACGCTATACGCTGTAAAAAAAATAGTTAGTGTATACGCTGTGAAAACAGGTCTACGCCATATGCTGCCTGAAAAGACAAAACCGTTTACGCTAAGCGTATATGCTGTGAAAACCGTCTATGCTATACGCCGTGGAAATAGTTTACGCTATGTACTGATAAAATCATTTACGCTATGTACTGACAAAATAGTTTATGCTATATACAGTTAAAATTGTCTACACCGTACGCTATAGAGACCCTCTACGCTGCAGATCTACACTAAGCGTACAGACCCTGTACACTGTACAGACCCTCTACATTGCGGACCTACGCTCAGCATATAGGCCCTCTACGCTAACTGTCTACCCTACCGAAACCCTCTATGCTACCGAAACTGTCTACGCTACGAAAACTGTCTATGTCCAATGATAGGTATAGATAAAAATAACTAATAGAGGAAGGATTAGAGCCTACCTGTGTGATGATCTAGGCCACGATAGAACCCTTGGCCTATGCAGACACTCCAACATGGCCTCGCTTTCCTCCGCGAAAGTTAGGTCAGGCCCCTTCCTCCCCTGGCCTTCTACCTCCTTGCCCTTGCCCATTCCGGTGTCCTTTACACTGCAACTGACAGGGTCTATGCTGAGGTTTGAGTCTGCACAACGAACTGAATCCTCTACGCTGAGTTGGAGCCTATACACTCACGTCGAAGTTTGAAGCCTCTACGCTTCTGCGTTTATGCTGGGGTTTGACTTCTGCATTTACGCTAGGGTTTGAGGTCTACGTTTATGCTGGGGTTTGATGGTTTACGCTTACGCTGAAGGTTTATGGTTACACTGAGGGTTTACACTTACGTTGAAGGTTTACGCTCATGCTCCGGATTGCTTCAAGTTCTGTGCTTCCAACTGACAGCCTTACGGTATATATAGCACTGCACCGACCCCGCCACTACCTTCACCTTTGATGTTTTTTAATGTTTTTAAATAGTTTATTATTTTTATTTAAAAATTATTCAAAATACAAAGCACAAAAAAAATAGAATATCTCCGATGCAAATTATACGATGACTAGGCATCGTCAAATCACCCATGACGGCCCAGTAAGGCCTTAAACTGCCACACATGGCCCGGTAAGGCCTTAAACTGCCACATGCGGCCTGGTAAGGCCTTAAACTACCACATCCGACCTGGTAAGGCCTTAAACTGCCATGCGTCTCGGTGCGACGATAAACCACCATTGTGCATGTACACATGATTTACGTTACTAAGGAACATGAAACAACACTTATTAGCTCATTCTGCCTTCTATTTATTGGCAGGAGTCAGCCCGATGAATTGTTAGCATTTATCCACACCCTTGATCATTGATGGACCATATGGAAAAATCACAAGAGAAATTGACATAAACTCCATCAGCTTAGGTACATTGACAGAAGACACACTCACAGCCTCAACACAACAAACATTAGATAACTACAAAGGTATGACAAGATCTCTTGACATAGAAGCTGATAGTATCACTGAAGACCTGTTGACTGAAACCCCCATCGTTATGTTTTATGGTGAAACCAAAATATTAAAATTAAGTATACTATTATAACCTCCACTAGCCAAAGACATAGAAGATGTGCTTCGAAACAACATAAAAGCATTCGCTTGGTCTTACACCGACATGCCTGGGTTAGATCCTCAAATCGTCCAGCACAACATTATCCTTGATCCAAAATTGAGGCCAGTAAAACAAAATGCACGAAAGGTTAAACCTGAGGTAGCATTGGCAGTTCGCAATGAGATCACCAAAATTTATCAGGCAGGTTTCATTCGGGCTTTCGATTACGCCAATTGGGTATCCAACATGGTCATTGTTCCAAAAAAGAACGGAAGTATTCGCTTATGCATTGACTTCCAGGATCTCAACGTTGCAACAATAAAAGATGATTTTCCCCTACCCAGCATCGATCAACTTGTTGACTCAACCGCTGGGCATGCCCTATTATCTTTTATGGATGGCTTCTCAGGATACAACTAGATACGCATTAACCCAGAGCATCAGCTTCGGACTACTTTTATGACACCATGGGGAACCTTTTGTTACACAATGATGCCCTTCAGTCTCAAGAATGCTGGGGCCACATATTAAATGGTGATGACATTCATTTTTAGTGATTACATGTTGCACTCGCTCAACAACTACATGGACGACATTGTGGTTAAATCAAAGATATCAGAACAACATGTACAAGATCTTGACCTAGTACTAAAGCATTGTTTAAAATATGAGCTGAGACTTAACCCAAAGAAATGCGTCTTTGGAGTCAAGACAGGAAAAATGCTTGGATTCATAGCCTCTGAAGTAGGGATACGAGTAGACCCCGATAAAGTTAAGGCCATAGCAAACTTAAAACCACTTGGCAACCTTACCGAACTTCGAGGTCTACAAGGTAGATTACAGTTCATCAGACGTTTTATAGAAAAGCTAATGGACAAGTTGAAACCTATGAACCACTTTCTATGCAAGAACATCCATTTTGAATGGACTCCACAGTGCTAGGAAGCGTTTGACAATATTAAAGCGGCACTTGTCCAACTACCCATGGTTTATCCACCTCAAAATGATAAACCGTTTTACATCTACTTTGCCACTTCGGACTCGTCAATCGCGTCCATGCTTTGCTAGAAACAAGATGATGGAATCAAAGTCCCTATTTACTACTTAAGCCATGCATTAGTTGCCCATGAGAAGAAATATAACGAGGTGGAGAGGTCATGTTTAGCCCTGGTATTTTCTTTAAAGAAATGGTGACATTACCTCTTCCACAACCAAGTCAATATAATCTGCAAGGATAATGTGCTTAGAGCCATCACAGGAAACATTTATGAGTCAATGAGAATAGCCCATTGGAAAGCCATGATAGCTGAGTTTGACCTACACTACATAGCGCAATCATCAGTTAAGGGTCAAACCATAGCAAATTAAATGACCACGTCACCAATACACGATCAAGCAACAATAGAGCCAGAGTTCCCTGACTACAAAGCCATAGTACCCGATGACTACGAAGCCATTTTAAACTTTGATGGAGCATCCACCTCTCGAGGGGGAAATGCTACCGTCGTCATCACCTATCCCTCCAGAGAGATCAGACTCTTTGCTTATCATTTCTACTTTCACTGTACCAACAACATAGCAGAGTACGAAGGTCTCCTTAGAGGTCTCATGGCAGCACTAGCTTCAGACATCACATGGCTTGTGGTCAGGGGAGACTCACAAGTGGTTTTGAACCAAGTCACAGATATTTACACATGCAAAGCACAACATTTACAACCATACTGTGACTTAGCCAAATACTTAATGAAGCAATTCGAAAACATCGATGTGCAACATGTCTCCAGAAACAATAATACCATCGCAGACGCACTGGCCACCCTAGCGCTAAACATATCACCTGACATGTTCCATACACTACCAAGCTCCATAATGAGTTGTGCTAAACCCATAATTGACACTCTAGATACGTTGCCAATTGCATCCGTTAATACAACACACGCGATAGAATGGTATGATGACATAAAAGAATACCTTCTACACCATGAAACACCGTGACATCTAACGAATGCACAAAAGGAAGAGGTATGAAAGCATTCTTGGCAATATGCACTAGTAGGGGATACACTGTGTTGTCAATCCTATGAAGGGATATTTCTAACATGCGTTAGTAGCGTCGATGCCCAAACTATCATTGAACAAGTACATGATGGATTATGCGGAGGACAGATAGCACCTAAAGAAATGGCAACCAAAATAAGACGCTTAGGCTATTATTGGCCACACATGGAGTATGACTGTCTCTCCAAGGCTAAAACATGTAATACCTATCAAAGACATAGTAATTTGATCCATGTCCCACCAAATGAGTTGCATACAGTGCAAATCGCATGGCGCTTTCAAAGGTGGGGGTTGGGCCTTATCGAACCAATAACACCCTCATCTTCTGAAGGGCATAGTTTCATCATATCCACGACAGAGTATTTCATGAAGTGGGTAGAAGTTGTTCCCCTTCAAAAAACCACATCTAAACACGTATGCAACTTCATTCTTGAAAACATTGTGACCCGTTTTGGCATCCCCATGACCATCATCACTGATAACGGGTCATAATTCAGCAGTGTCGAAACCAAAAATTTTTGTGAAAGTCTGGGGATCAAAAACTCATTTTCATCTCCTTACTACCCTCAGAGCAATGGGCAAGCATAGGCCACAAATAAAACCATCATTACAATACTTAAAAAATATGCTTACCCAAAGCAAGAAAAGATGGCACGAACAGCTAGTATACGCACTGTGGGGATATCGCACTACGCATCAGACTTCAATAGGTAAAACACCATATAGCCTTGTTTATGGTTCAGAAGCTGTTTTTACCTTTGGAATTACAGGTACCGTCCTTAAGCATCACACTTTGTGGACTCCTCGATGAAGGGAAAAATAATGACCTACGAATCATTGACTTGGACTCGGTGGAGGAGGAACGCATACGTGCGCTCGATCAGATTGAATGGTACCAAAAATGACAATGAGAACGCCATCGACATGACATTCATAAGCGCACTATCAAGGAAGGTGACCTTGTACTTAAGGCCGTTCGGGAACACCCGGACAAATTCTTAGCCAACTGGGAAGGGCCCTATTTGGTCACCAAAGCATATGACAATGGAGCATTCAAGTTAGCTGATATGGAAGGGAATGAACTTGAAAATTTGACCAATCACTTGTTCTTGAAACCATTCCATATTTGAGTACAGGCTCAGGTACATGCTCGTCCTGGAATCATGACGGTAAACTGATACCATAGAACAGTCTTGGAATCATGACTTAAAACTGATACCACAGCTCATCCTGGCATCATGACAATAAACTGATGCCACACAGTGTCTGCAATGACAATAAACTAGCACCTGTCTGGTACAACAGTAAACTTCCACAGTTGCATTCACCAAAGTCCGCTAAGACTATAAACTACTTTGCCTCTTCATCGCCCGCTAAGACTAGAAACTGGCAATGCACCATCTGCCACGATGTTAAAAGGGAAATGTCCAAAGGGTCATGACATAAAACTAACCCATCATAGTTTGCTAAGACTATAAAATGACAATTTTATCTCTGGTTCCTTAATCTGTGGCTGCATTCAAACTTCATCAGAATTTTTGCATCACTCGCCATCGGCCGATCCTAACAATATTGCTGCCATTCATATAACAGTGCCTAAAATCTCATCTGGTGCCTTTGTTTCATCAATAGCTATTTAAGTCTAAGCTTGCTTACTCACTCATGGTTTTCCCTAGTCCTCTCAAAGTTGCGTTTGTAGGATGACACTCAGAGATGTTCGTACAAGAATGCACTTCGTCATAAGTAGCAAGGTGAGACGTTGTTCACAGAGCACATGACAAAACTAATCAAGACATTCACTAGTACATCCCCCGTTTCATATCCCGCCTATCCTTCAACATCTTATACTTGGTTACATCCTGAACACACCCAATACTGCCCAAAACATCGAACATACTGTTGCATATTACACCACTCTTAAGCGGTTGCAACTCACAATATGGCATTTGGGCATGAGCATAAGAACACAGAAAAAAAATGTCGTCCCTTCCCACATAAAACACAAGACGGGACAACATTTGCCTCGAAAGCAAACACTCATATCTAAAATAATCAAGACACATCCTCTTGCATGGCTTTGGCTCTCCACCAACAGGTTCCCCCTAAACACTAAACAAGGGCCCTGTTCCTCCAAAGAATGCAACACATCATCACGTGGCTTTGGTTTTGCCAACAAGTCCTCTTGGACACTAACCAAGAGTCTTGTTTCATCAGAGGACGCACATCTCATGTCTTGATTCCGATTCTGCTAAATCGTGGCTATTGACAAGGATCAACATGACCTGTATACACACTAGAACATCTCCTTGACCATGCACAACCTTGATTCCTCCTGAATCCCCACAGTTTCTCTTTCCCTATCAAATAAAATTTCATTTCCCACAATCCCATATACTACTGAACATGGTGCGATGATGTCTAGCCAGGTGCCAACGTACAACATTTCTATCAAGTTGCTTGTGGTGTTTTGCACTTCTTTGTTTACACTTCTTGGGTCAATTCCTCCAAGCGTCAACAAAGAGGGACCAATCAAACACCACAAAATTTTGAGCTTAGTATTTTTCCAACAAGAATTAAGCTAAGTCATGATGCTCCCCAGCATGACTAAAGCTTGAGGACCTCATAGACAGCTTCAAGCAGAGTCAAACTCAATGAGGAGTAGTTCCTTGGGACTCGCCGATGACCATGACAACATCTGCTATCAAACATGGCAACTCCGGAGCTCAAAATACTTAGTCTTCACTAAGTATACATTCTCAGCGTATACACCCAAGTATATATTCTTAGCATATATGCCCAAGCTTGCATTCACAGCGTATACGCTCAGCGTACACGCCTCACATGTACGCTCAGGCTGTACGACTGAGGTATACACCTGACATGCAACCCCTGAAGATGGCATGGAAATAGCATTTCAAAGTAAGATTTGGTACAAGGCATCAACTTACATGAACAGAGCAATCATCAGATGTTAACATCATGCATCCTAGAGTCTATACGTTGAGCATGTACATCCTACATGTTTAGTGTATATGCCCAGTAGACACAGCGTATAGGCCCAACAGACATAGCGTATACGCCTGATGTATACGCCTAGCAGACACAGCGTATATGCTGGGCGTATACATCCAGTAGACAAAAAATATACACCCAGCGTATGCGTCCAGCGTATACGCCCAGCATGTACAAAGTGTCAAATCAAGGTCAACCGAGCTGAACACCTACAGGCAGCGTCTTCATGATAGCTGAATCAAAATCTGGAGGATGAACGATTTCTTCTGTTTTGATCAAGTCTGTATAACTGAAGTCACATGTCTAGCGTGTATACGCCGGCGTACAGCCGTATACGCTGGCGTACAGCAATATACATTGGTGTATAGCGATGTACGCTGGCGTACAACATGCTGTACACTTGTAAAATTTTATTCTTTCGCACCCGGTCAATGTGCCACATGTCACCAAACCTAAGTCTAAAGTCTAAACCTATATAAGAATCCCAATTTTTCATAAGATCGTAGTTGGCAATTTTAAGCAAACCAGAGATAAAGAGAACCAGAGATGCAAAGAACCAGAGCTCAAGAAACCTTGTACGCTAGACCTTCCCCTGCACGGTGAGCATATAGTCTCTATGCTGTGCTTGCAGTTTGATCCAGCACATAGTCATCTCTGCATCCACCGAGGCTATTCGTCCACCTTGTGTCAGAGCCACAACTACTTTAGACCGGTGTATTGTAACTCTCATTTTGCAATAACATTGCTACATTTCTTTGCTACAATTTGTTACATTTTTTCATTCATTGTTGAATGTTTACTATTTATGCTATTATACATCTACACTCCATTTACACCAGTTATGCCGTTTACACTTCGTTTTACCTCAGTTATGTCGTTTATGCTTTGTTTTACCTTAGTTACACTGTTTACGTATAACCCAGTGTATAGCACATCGGTGTACGTTCGGGGAAATTCTTTCCTAATCCGCGTGCGGACCACTCAAGGTACTCTACCTTCATTAATTCCAGCTTGCCCTCAAGAAAAGGTAGGGTCTTCTGTGTGTGTCTGGTGATCTCCAGGTTTCTGTTTCCTTCTAGCTGAAGATCGAAGATTTCAGACGGTATAGTAGATAGGGTCTTCCGCTTCTTAACAGAAAGGGACATTGTTGAAGAACTTGAAGTTGAGCGAGGGAACTGGTTGTATAGCTATTTCCATGCTATGCTACACTATGTACTGTAGCGTAGCATGGAACTTCATTCTGTAATCATTTTCTGAAGCTTGCTATGCTACATAGTGGGGCGTAGCAGACTTCATGACTTAGAAAACTTGTTGAACTGTTTTGTGCATCCTGAGCACTGCTGTCAACTTTATGCACTATTTCTAAGTAGGCTGTCGGTGGGGCAAACTACTTAGGTGGATAGGTGGGATGATCCGTAGAGCTTGTTTAGACCTAAAGTAAAAAATTTGCCGAACTAGCCAGCCTAAACTCAGAGCATTCTCCTCCCGAAGAACTATTGTGTTGCTACGCGAATTGCAAGGCTTGGTGAAGCAATAATGACTTCAAATTTTTTGGGGTGTTTCATTGGCCCCTCTTTGTTGACGTTTGGAGGACAGGCTCGAGAGATGTTGACAATGAAAATGAAACACCACTGAAGGCTCAATGCTAACATTGTCTCTTGGTGATTTTCGGGACATCACTTGGTTGTGCTTGAGAGTGTTGCATTGGTTTTGCAGAGGTTAAGGCAGAGAGCAAAGATGATGTTTAGCAGAGTCCCTCGTCGAAGTGCTCATGAGGGACTCGTTCGTGTTTTCATATTTGGTTGGTGCTGTTCTTCAACTTCTTATAGGACAGGTGTTTCCTTCGCAGGATGAGTTGTGTTACATTCGTGAAGGGTTTTGACCTACCTACATATGATTTCCATATGGCGAGTTGTGTTACGCATGTCATGGAATTTGCACTCTGAAGTAGTTGAGCTAGTCGAGGCACTCACTTCGCGGCGCCATAGCATTTGCTGCTGTAGCAAGATGCACCCTTAGTCGATGAGGGCAAAGGTCTTGCTAGCTATAGACGTTGTTGAAGCTCTTGGACATCCATGCTAGTGCACGGTGTCCAAAGCAGGAAGGCAAGTAGTGGCCTTGATAGCACCGGCACGGAGGAGCTAGCCTCTAAGGCATCGAAAGTTATTGTAAGTGCGGATGCTCTGGAATCCCTGTCAAAGGCATGCATTCTCAGTTCAGCTGTGAGATCAGCTACCACATAGCTAAATTTCATATGAGCCGAGGTGTTGGTAGGGGATTGGAGAGCAAAAATATTGTGGCTGGGCCATAATACTACTGGAACTCCAACTGCGGAAACTAGCCAAGGAACTACTGTCAGGGTGGTGGGCTGTTGCGACGGTAGGTCTAGAGGGCCAGTGTAATGCCATATGACATCTCCAGAGGATCAGCATGATGCCAAGGGTGGTAGCATCGCATGTGTCTTGGATCGTATTCTCATTGCGTCGTGAACTACGTTTTGGAGCTGTGATGTCGCACCCACACATCAGCACCATGCATGCTCATTTGATGCATACTTGGCGTAGATGCACACTGGGGATGTGATACGAACTCAGTTTAAGGTCTTGGTAGACCGTACACTGGTTTAAGGTCTCAGTGGACTGCTATGATGGTTTAAGGTCCTAGCAAACTGTACATGCCAATTTAACATCGTAGCGGACAAGCCGTGCCAATTTTTTATCATAGTAGACGGTGCTTGATGTCACTAGTTTAACATTGTTACGGATGCTGCTCAGTACCACTACCAGTTTATTGTCATAGCAATTAGTGATGGCTGTCATTTTGCTTCAGGCATAGTATGGCTTGAGGTATGAGTGATTCACCGTGTTGGTGAACTCGTTGCTGCCCATGTTCGCTTGCTTGAAGGCTCCATTCTTGAAGGCTTTAGTGATCACATAAGGACCTTCCCATTTGGCTTAGAATTTGCTCATGTGCTCACAGAAGACCTTGAGGATGAGTTCCCCCTTCTACACTAGCTATCGATGTGGGTCTGCATGGTGCTTTTGCTGCTGGTTGCTTTGGTAGTGCTCGATGCATCTCAACGTCTGCGTGCACTCCTCTTCTATTGAGTCGAGGTCGATGATCCATGACTTGTTGTTTTGGGCTTCACTCACAATGTCGGATAGGATCATCCGGAGTGATGGTACCTACAACTCAAGAGGCAACACAACTTTAGATCCATAAACAAGGTTGTAAGGGGTCTTACTTGTTGCAGTCCTACACATCACTCGGTAGGCCCACAAAATGTAGAGGATTTGCTCGTGCCACCACCTCTTGCTGTTGTTAAGCATATGCTTCAGCAAGTTGATGATGGACTTATTTGTAGCCTCCGCCTGCCTATTCGCCTGTAGATAATAGGGGGAGGAGAATGATTGCTTAATGCCTAGATTGTTGCAGAAGGTTTGGATTTTCATACTGCTGAACTGTGGCCCATTGTCGGTCACAATAGTCATTGGAAGTCTGAACCTTGTTACGATGTTGTCTAGGATGAAATGGTAGATTTGTTGAGACGTTGTATTCCTCAGGGAGATAGCTTCCACCCACTTGGTGAAGTACTTAGTGGTGGTGATAATGAAACTATGCCCTGCGGAGGACTTAGGCGTGATAGGCCCTATGAGGTCTAATCCCCATCGTTGGAAGGGCCATGTGATTTGCATTGGGTGTAGGTTTGTAGGTGCTACATGTATGAGATTTGTGTATCTTTGGCATGTGTCACACATCTTGACTTTCGACAGGCAGTCACACTCCATGTGGAGCCAATAGTACCCTAGGCATATGATTTTTTCAACCATATCCCTAGGTGCTATGTGTCCACCGCAAAGCCTCTAATGAACTTCATTAACTACCTTCTGTGCCTGCTCGCCACCCATGCATGCCAGCAATATCCCGTTGTAGGATCATCGGCATAGAGCATCATTTCCCATGAGCACGTATTGCTGGGCATGCTTACAGATTGCATCTCTTTGGGCATATGTCAATCCAATTGGGGGTTTACCATGCTGTAGATAAGTTTTAATGTTGGCATATCACTCCTGGGTATCCGTAGCACTGATAGAGGCCACGTGTTCCACCTGAGTGATAGGCTCTACTCATTCTATAATTGAGGTTGGCAGGTTTTCCAAGGAATGTGATGGAATGTTTAACAAAATGGTAGCTAAGGCATCTGCCATAGCATTCTCATTGAGTGGCACGTGTTGCACATCTATGGTTGCAAATTGCTTAAGCAAGATTTTTGCTAGGTCACAGTAGGGTTGCAGGTGCATAGCCTTGCAGGCATAGACCTCGGTGATTTGGTTCACGACTAGTTGTGAATCTCCCCAGATTGCCAGGTGTTGTATGCATGATTCTCGGGTAGTTAAGAGACCTCTGAGTAGTCCCTCATATTTTGCCATGTTGTTGGTGCAAGGGAATGTGAAACGATAAGCAGATGGATGCATTTCCTCAGAGGGGAATGTGATGACAGCAGCGATGCTACCTCCTTGCACGGTTGAGGTGCCGTCAAAGTGTAAAGTGGCTTCGAAATGCGATGAGACGATGTTGACATTGCTAACATATTCGTCTAGGAATTTGGGGTTTATGGTTGCCTGGTCATCGACTAGTGAGGCCGTGAGTTGGGTCGCTATGGCTTGACCCTTTGTGAACGATTGATTTACATAGCGTAAATCAAACTCCGCAGTTATTGCCTTCCATTGGGCTATCCTGCTACTTTCGTATAAGTTGTTAGTGATAGCCCGAAGTATATTGCTTTTGCAAATGATGTTGGTTGTATCGTGAAATAGGTAATGCCTCCACTGGGTTGTCCACTCAAAGTTAACCCCTTTCTTTAGAAGATGTTGCATGGGATGTAACTTGTCGGTCAACATTGCTATGAAACTTCAAATGAATTGCACTATACCTTGCAAACCACGTAACTCCTTAAGGTTTTTGGGAGGCACCAGGTTGATGATGGACTTGACTTTGTTAGGGTCCACCTATATTCTAGCCTCCGATACTATGAACCCTAACATGCATCCAGTTTTCACCCCGAAGACGCACTTCTTAGGATTGAGGCATAAGTTGTGCATTTGGCAGAATTTGAGGACTACCCTAGATCACGTGGGTGACCAAATGCCTCCTTAGACTTGACTGCTATATCATCCACATAGTCATTTAATGTTTCTAGGATGTAGTCATTGAAAATGTAAGTCATGGATTGCTGGTAGGTTGCTCTAGCATTCTTGAGCCCGAAGGGCATAATGATGTAGCAGAAGGTTCCCCATGGGGTCATGAAGGTTGTTGATAGCTGGTGCTTTGGGTTAATGTGGATTTGGTTGTATCTGGGGAAACCATCCATGAAGGATAGTAGAGCATGACCAACCATGGTGTTGATGAGATAATCAATGCCTGGAAGTGGGAAGTTGTCCTTGATCGTTGCCTTGTTCAAGTCCCGGAAATCTATATAGATTTGTATTTCCCCCATTTTCTTCAAAACCACAACGACGTTGGACACCAACTCTGAATAGTCAACTGTGCAGATGAAACCTGCTTGGTATAGCTTGGTGATTTCATCCCTCATGGCTAGTGTAATTTTTGGCTTAACTTTGCGAGCCTTTTGATTAATGGCCTTCATGTGTGGGTCTAGGATGATGTTGTGCTGAATCAGCCATGGATCCAAACCTGGCATGTCACTGTACAACCATGCGAAGACATCGATGTTGCCTTGTAGAATCTTGGCTATGCTTTTGTGTGTTTATGTGTCTAGGAGGGAGTTGAGTCTTAACATTTTCACCATCCCCTTTCACGTGGTGACAGGTGTCTCGACGAGAGGGTCCTCAGTTACATCCCCGACCTCTAAGTCTAGGGCTTGGACCAGATGCTTAGGCCAGTCTGGGGATGCTTCTAAGGTTGCTATAGTGCTAGTTATGGTCAACCCCCAGTCAATCATGTTGGGATTCAACTGTCTTACGAGCTTGCGGTGTGGCCCTACTAATGTTAAGGGCATGGAGAGGTCGTGATGGATTTCCATCTCTTGCTTGTTCTGCCAACATGAGATAAAAGCCTAGTTAAGAGGCATCTATTGGTAAAGATTTTGTGTAATGAAAGTTTGCAAAGCAGCGAAGAGATGCAACTTGCGAAGTGTGATGATGTAAAGATTGAAAGTTTGCCAGTTTAAGATCATGGCTGACCGCCAAGGCACAAGAGTGTAGAACTGCTAAATGTGTAAAATTGTTGATGTAAAGTGTGAAGTTGTGTGACTGTCGATATGCAAATGCCAAACTACTAGTTTAGTGTCATTTCGAACTGCCAAATTGTAACATGCAAAATGATAGTATGCGAAACGGGAAACTGTGAGTATGAGAAGTGCCAAACTGTCAATGCGAAAATACAAACTATTGACATGAAAACACAAAATTTCTAGAAATTGTGACATTGCCAATGTGGAAGAAGATGCAAGAACCACCCATGTAAGTATGTGGTGTTGGTAGTTTAACATCATTGCAGACTACGAACCCAATAGGTTGAAATTGCTAGTTTAGGGTCTTTCTAGACCGTTAGGGGTGCAACTATGCTAGGATTGCTAGTTTAAGGTTTTTTTGGACCGGTTGCACTGCGATTGCTAGGATTACTAGTTTAAGGTCCTTTTAGACCTATAATGAGAACAAATATATTTTGTTTGTTTTCAGGAAAGCAAATAGTTGGCCTGAAGCATGTCAAGGCTTTAATGCTAATAGTGCTATGATGTCGTGGCGAGCATGCTATGCTGTATAGCATGCTCCGCATTAATCGGATAGAGAGAGCAGCAAGTTTCCCTATCTTATCATTTTGACCATAAATAGGGGTTAAAACCTGGCAATTTTTCCATTCTCACCATAAGAGAACAAAGGCCACATTGGAGCGCAAGGCGATTTCGGAGCATGAAGAAATTGTGCTAATAGCTAGTAGGACGAGTTTTATACAGTGAAGAAGGTAAATCTACAAGTAGGACAATGGCCCCGAAGACTCATTTGGCTCTTGCAAAGGTTGAGGAGGTAAAGAAGACCCTGGGGCGCATGCCACAAGCACACGTTGTAGCGCGGAAGAGCACACCGTTGACCCAATAGGTTAATATGTTTTCTTTTCCTTTTCATTTTGTGTCTTCTATTGTTCTCTACCTTTGGTTTGCATTTTATTTGTTTTGCATCCATTCTTGGCTGCCCGTGTTTTCTGTGGTCATGTAATTTTGGCCTTTGCATTGCCTCTACTACCATTTTAGTCATGGTAGATGCATAATCATTATGTCATAGTTGCATGCAATGTCACTTAAACCACCATTGCTATGATTGTCATAATCACGGGGGCTCAGGTAGTTTGGGTTTCTTGACCTTTGAATGGCGTGACGTAGAACCCTTAGGAGGGCTAGGCCATGTATGATGTGATGGTGTGACACATGTTTTTTTAGGCCATGTTGCTAATCATTCTGTTGCTATGCTAGGCTATTTACATGTTCTTGCTACACTATGCTTTCATGCCCTTGCTATAGTATGTGCGGGTGGAGGGTTATGCTATGCTATATGTATGAACTGCTAGGCATTGCTACGTTGCATGTGTATTGCCCTTAGGTATGATGCTAACATTTGCTAATTGTGTTATGTAGGGTGGGGCTGAGGCCTAGGCTGATTATTTTGGAAATTGGAGGGGTCTTGTGCCATGTGAGAAAACCTGTGGCCAATGGCCCTCCTCCCCAAATATGCATGGGAGAGTGGGGGGTGTGGTTCAGGAAGGGGGCACAATGCTTCTTGCAATTCCTCCTAGACCACTTTAGTGTGATTGTTTGGTCCTCCTTGGAGGAGGAGGAGGCTACCAGCATAATAGAAGCCATTTTTCCTGGGACGAGCCGAGGAATTCTGAGGTCTCTAACGAACGAGGCAATTGTGAGCAGGCGAGGAGAGGGATCCAGTCAGTGCCCAACAAGGTTAAGGAACTTGGCCTAGATCTAGGAGATGAATGAGTATAGCAACTACCACCCTTTCAACACATTATTCCTTGCATGTTTTATGACGACGTGCTTCTAGAACCCTCAAGGAACTATCTACTTTGCTGGCGAGTGTGTTTCACAGGTTTGTTTTGCTGTGTTTTTGTGATGCTGGCCATAGTGGCCTTATGCTAATAGCATGCAGTTGCTACCAAGTTCTTCATCGATGAGGATGGGGTTCATGACCTACCGAGTTTACTGGCTACAACACAACTAGCCCTACAGGAGTTCTCTTCTGCTGAGAACCTTCGGGCAGGTGTGATCGGTCAATGCAGGGGTGAATACCACACCTACCCAGATGTATATTCTCCCTTCTACGATTAGTGCAAGAGGCTAGGCTGGTTGGATGGGGAGTAGGTGGAACCCTTTAAATCGGTCATGGTTGAACAGGCTCTGGTTGTACTCCCATAGTTTCCACTACCATACTGACCTAGTAGGTTGAGCGGTAAGTGCCACATGTTTAAGTGTCTTTGCAATTTTTGCATTCTCTGCATTTTTCGCTAAACATTTTTTTGGAACTATTATAGGGGCAAAGAAGCCTTGGGAGGTGATGGTGGTAACTGTTGAAGCATAGGGGGTGAATGTCTACTTCAAGTATGGGGAAGTAGAAATGAGACAATGTTAGCTAATGGTGGGGCCTCAGACTCCCTATTCCAGAACATCAAAAAGGCGGGGCTTCTGGATCTATTCTTGGCCCCGAATCCAGGCGTTCCTGCCACCAAGATGCTTTTCGTGGTTGAGTCCTTCTCCGAAAAAGTGGGCCTCTTTTGCTTGTGTGTGTGTGGCATGAAAGTGATCATTGACATCAATGACCAACTGTTCATGGATTTGTTCGGTGTCCTTGCTGAAGGCATTTCGGTAGGGTTGAAATCAAAGATGGAGTTGACCCTCCAGAAGAAGCACATTTAGGAGTGGTTAGGGCTCACCAATGAGCGTAAGGGGATCCCCATGGAGAAACTCAAGGAGGGACCTGCAAAGGAGTTCTACCCCATCTTTCATGGTCATACATATCCCCAGTTGCTCATACAGGAAAAGGTCGTGGGGCTTGAGTAGGCCTAGATAATGCATGAGGTTATGGAGGAGGGGCCCCGTTACAACTAAGTCGAGTCCTTGTGTAAAGGCTTGCAGGATGAAATATTGGGGCACCATACAAAAATGGAGTCTCATTCCAACATCCATTACACCTTCTACATAGGTTATCTTAAGAGTTCGTGGAGTTCTTGGTGGTCCAGGAGAAAGGAGGTTGGGTCATGCGAAATCACCACCAAATTTCCAGACCTTGGATTCATCATATTTTTTGGACCATCTGAGTCATGGAACCCCTAGAAGTAATCAAGGAGTCATTTTCTATAATGAATAAGGATTAGGTGGCCTACAATGTTCGCAGCTAGGACAGTGCAGGCAAGATGCCCCTCACCGTGGACAGTAGCGTGTCACAAGGTGAACGTCTCATGGATGAGACTGTGGCCAGCAAGTTGCAGTAAAAGAGACCTCCCCCGGCTAAGGAAACCCTTCACGTGAAGGAGGAGGAGGGGAAAAGGCTACGACTTAAACTACAGAGGATGCGACCTCCTATTGGTAAGTGCTTTCGTTCAGTGCTTGCTTTGTTGTTGTCTACTATGCTATGCTGCGCTAGGTGGCATAGCGTAGCATAGCATCTACCTTAGGCTAACATCATTTGAGATAATGCAAATGCATTTTTTTTACCACAAGAAGAAAAAGAAGAAGGCGACGAAGAGGTGTCGACCCTTAGGACAGGGACGATGAATAAAGATGCGGGGCCCCAATCTTAGAGAGAAGGGCCCCGGTTGATAAGCAGAGAGCTCCTGCAGCTAGGGCAAGGGCTCTCGTTATTAGGGAGAATCCTCCTATGGAGGAGTCTCCCTTGAATAAAAATGAAGCTCGTCTCCTGAAAGGAAAACCACCAGTGCATGAAGAGGAGGTTCACAGGGACCTAGGAAGAACTTCCGACCAAGCTTTCGTCATCATTTTGCGTCAGCCAGAAGTGAGACCACAACCTAGCATTGGTGAGTTCGGCAATATGTTTGCCTTGTCTTAGTCTATTTTGGTCATTTCTAATGTGTTTGGTTATGCAACAGGTGTTACCGCTAATGCCACAGGACCCCCTCCCGTTCACATGAGATCCTAGGCTGAAATCCTCGAAAAGTTTGTGTTTATGCAGGGGATTGTTGATGACATGATTGGTCACCTTCGACAGGTGGAGCCTGAAGCAGGTAAGTAGTAGTGTTTCTTGCTCTCGTGTTGTTATGCTAAAGTTTCTTGTGTTTGCTACTCGTGTTATGCTAATGCGACTAGTGTGTTCTTTATGTCATGGTAGCTTCTCGACTCAAATGGGACCTAACATGACCTTTGAAAGTCAGTGTTGTATCCACATTCCTACTGGAAGTGACTGAGGTGTTTCATCATGCATACAATGAGGTTTGCAAATGCGCTTTACACTCGGCGTGCTCTCTGTGGGAGTGAAACCGTACCAACGGGGAGCTGTGGAAACAAGCACAGAAGGCAGAGCAGAGGGAAGCTAACCTAAGGGCTGAGGTGGAGGATCTCAAATCAAGGAACGAGTTTCTCATGGCCCGTAGCACTAACAACAAGGACTAGTGCACAACTGTGGTAGACCACACCAAGTTTTGGATAGTTGCACGTCAGAATGTCGAGACTACCTTTGAACTAATAAAGCAGCATATGCAGAAGGATCTACTGGATCAGAAGTTTTAGGATTTAAGAGACATTAGTGCTAAGATTTATGAATGGGGGCAGACCCAAAGAAACCATAAATATATGTATAAACAGAAAAATGCCACTCATCATAAGTTATATGAAGACACTGGTGTGGAGGCATTTACGTACGAAGCGCTCATAAATGCCATTGATGCTTCTGAGGCCTACACCAAGTTTAAAGAGTAGGTCAAGGTCATGAAATCTCCTGACTAGAAGGTGGCCCTTCCCACAGGAGAGACTGTAACTGTCTCCTTTTCTCCAAGTTTGCCGAGGTGGACACCCATTGAAAGGGAGAGAGCTGCTGCAGTAGATGCTGCACTAGGAAGGAGGTGTTGGGTAGATATCATGGTAGAGGAGGTCTGGTGTCGCCTCGAGCTCGGTTTAGACCAGATACCCTTCAAGACAGACATGGGACATTCTTAGGTTAGTCGCTTTCTATCGTGTTGATGTTTATGCTTAGTCGTAGTTTGTGTTTGTTGCCCTAACTGACCACTTCTCCCCTACGATGCAAGCCCAAAGTGATGGTGCAGCACCTGTAGAGGGAGGGAATGAAGAGCCGGTGAGGGACAAAGCAGGGAAAGGTGATGCATAAGGTAATTATGTAGGAATAGATGGCGAAAAAGATGTGGAAAGAGACAACCCATAAATGAATGGGATTTTTTTTTTGAAAATTTTGAATTTTGGGTTTTTTTGCAATTTTGTGTAATGCAACCATTGAAAAAAAATAGTTTTGAATAAAGTAAGAGGGTTTTGCACTAACTTGTGTATTGCATACGTGCATTTTGTATAAAATGTTCATGCTTTCATGTGCTAGTTTTAGGTCATTTTGGGCCATTGCGTAACATGCCAAAGAGATGATGCGTCAAACACTTAAACAAAGGCTAACTTGTAACTTATGCTAGTTTTAGGTCATTTCGGGCCATAGCGTAGTTTTAGGCCATTTCGGGCCATTGCACGTTGCTAGTTTTGGGCCATTTCAGGCTGTAGCGTGGAAGCATATGAGTAGTGTGTGGGCAGGAAGTAGTGGGGTTGCTATGCTAGGTAAAATTGCTTCTTAACCCAACGCTGGTTGTGTGAGACGTACGGCCGAGATGTTCCGCCAGGGCCTTCGTCCTTGTCATTGCCTCCCACTTGGAAGGGCCTTCGTTTTGGGGATCAACTTGCTAAGCCGAACCCTCTATTGGGTAGTTAATGTAGATTTCTACAAGTGCTTCATTCTCAGAAGTTATGACTTCTGAGCCTTGTTCCATGCCTACGTTGTGAATTTCTTGTGTTGCTACTTCATCACCGTGGATCACCACTTCTCTGCCTACGTAAGTTAGGTGGATCTCCTGGTGTATGGGTGAGGAAACAACCCTAACTTGTGCTAAGCATGATCTCCCCAATATGAGGTTAAACCCAGGCATTTCCTTGACCATGATGATTGTTGTGTTTGTGGGGAACCAGTCCCTTGCTACGAAGTTCATGTGAACTATGCCCTTTACCACGACCCACATCCCATTGAATGACCTCAAGCATGAGGTTGTCATGGGTTTGATCTAGTCGACCAAGCCCAGCATGTCCACAATGGGGAGGGGGATGACATTCGTGGTGGCCCCATCATCAACGTGTATCCTTCAAATCCAATGTTGGCTAACCTAAATTATGATGAAAAGGTGCACCATAGTCACCTGACCCCTGTCGAGGCCTTCCCTAATGGCATCCTCACGGAAGGTTAGTTGAGGTTGTTCTAACCATGCAGGTGTGGAGGGAAGCATGATCGAGTAGATTGCTTCTTCCTTCACTGACATGTCTTCGTTGACTGGAGTTGCTGTCAACATGTGGATCAAAGCCTCTCGATGTGGGATAGATGTCATGATTAGGTCGTACAAGCTCAACATAGTGTCTTTTTTTTAGAGATTATTTGACTTATGTGAGGGTGTCCAAGAGGTCTTGGCTGCTCCCTTGTTTGATGCTTTCCTCCTCTTCTCTTCGTCCTAGAAGACAAATTTCTCTAGGAGAGGAAACTTCAGATTTGGGTTCAGATCCTTGTCGGCAGAGTGATCTAGGCTACGTAGTCGTGTCGACCTTCATCTTTGGTGGTGAAGGTATAGATGCAAGGGATGACGATGTAGGCTTGGGGGTACCTTTAATAGTACTTCCCTTTGACGTCTCACCTGCAAAGTGGACTTCTTGTCTTACGTAGTAAGAAGGCTATTCAGTTGTGTTGTGTGGGGTAGGGGCCATCGAGGATGTCAGCCCCTTGATGACGAATGGAGCTAGAGATGTTAACAGATGATACTGCGTGGCTCCGCTAATAGGTGACACAAAGGTGGATGCCCATGGTGGGACTCTCAGGACATACGGGTGCTATGAGCTTGGACCAACTGGTGGTGGTGCTGGTGCACTACGCTAAGTCACATAGACCATGAATGGCTGCTGGGGTGGCCTGGGATCACTGTCAATGCCAATGGCATTGATTATATAACCAGCATTTTTGGCGTTGAGGGGATCTATGTAGACATACATAGATTGGTTTTCAGGGTGCACTAGGTTGCTTTCATCCAGCACCATCTTCCCCTGGTTGCTTTCATACAGGGGTTGGCCGTTGGTACAGCCGATTTCTTGTTATTCTTGCTACCATTGTTGCTACATTTGGCCTTGGCCTCAGTTGCCACAATGGCCACTATGGTTGTTGGGGCCTTACCCTTGTCTTTATTTGTGAAGGTATTTTTGTAAGCGATGTAGGCAAGGTCTTTGCTTGCCTCAACCATGTCTTGTATGCTCTGAGTCTAAGTGAAAGACTAACTTAGAGAGTGAAGAGTGAGGTAGTATAGTTTGGACTAGATGGAGTCATTCACTGCACCCTTAAAGACAGCCAGCAAGTGGGCCTTCACAATGGGCTCAAAAATTTCATTAAGGGTTGCGCTCTAATGTTGAATGAACTTTTGGCTTGGTTCTAGTGGGTCTTGATTCACACTCATCAATTGATCTAGCCTGGTTTTTATCTTCAAGTTGTACTTGAAACGTGTCATGATCTAGGTCAGCAGCACTTCCAGAGTTGAAATGGATGAGCATGACAATGTGCGGTACCAATCTAGGGCTTTCCCAGCTAAAGACATGGCGAAGATGCGAATGATCATGTGCAGACATTGCTGCAATAGCAAAGATTTAGACCTAAAGATGATAAGATGTGCATTGGGATCTCCCACCCCATCGTACTTCATGAAGAGTGGAAGAGACATCCTTGGGGGCAGTGTCAAAGCAGGGATTGTAGGGCTGATGGGGTCATCCTAGTAGAAGTTCATGACCTGTACTATGTTAGACCCAGTAGCTTTGAGCTATTTTATTTCCTTAGTGAGGGTTTGGATGAGCTGGAATGCTTGGTCAAGACCTAGCAACGTTGTAGATAGTTGGTGAACTGCAGAGGCATCTCCCACCTGTGGCATGGTGGGGGCAGTGGCATGACCCATCGACGGTACCACTAGGATAACCCCTGTGAGTGGTGTTGTTTGTGTTGTCCACCACCCAGTAGGTGGTGTTGTTAGGGAAGAAACCATAGGTTGGGCTACTGGATGGACTACTTGTATTGCCAGCAGTGTAGACTATAGCCCCATGTTAGGTTGTACCATCTACGAGGCTTGGTTGGCTTGAGAGTGGTGTTGGGTTGTACCATTTGCGATACTTGTGAAATAGGCGAAGAGACGAATGGGGCCCACCATGTGGACAGGTTGGGGCCCACCAGGGTTTGTGGAACGGATGTGAATGTAGGAATGGAAACAGAAGTCATGTACAATTGTGAAATAGGTACAGTATGAACATGTGGCAGGGTAGCCGTGATTGGCGGATGATGTGCTATAGGAATGGATTGCTGAATAGTTTGCAAAGGGATAGTAGCTGCAACTGACACAGGTGAAACAGGTGAAAGAGGGTGTTGAAACCCCATGGGATTGATGTGGCTACCCATAGCTGTTGTAGTTATGGGTTGTGAAAGTGTAGGCGTAATCACAAAGGGAGTGGTGGTAAATAATGGCTTAGCCCAGAAGGATTGGGTAGGAGGGATAGGAACAAGGTTGGTTGGACCTCCCTCGTCTGATTGGGAATCGAGTTCCTCCTGTCCATCCTAAAAAGCATCATCTTGGTTGGACATAGCATCCTATTGCTCCCTAAGCCTAGCCAATTGGATTAATTAGTCTAGAAGCCTTTGGTTTATTTGTGAAAGAGTTTTTGGCGGTGCTGAAAATGTGCAAAGCAGTTTGGCAGGTTTTCTAGTCAAGGGTTTTGCTACACTACACCACACTATATAACGTAGTAGGCTTCGGGAGACAGTTGTTCAAACCATCAACCACAAATTGTTGCAATACAAGGTGCTACGCTATGCTACGCAGTGTAGCACAACGTAGCGAGAGTAAGATAGGAAGGCTTGGCTTACTTGATGATTTCAAATTGCACTGAGTTAGTGCCTCTAGCATTTGAAAATAGCTACTTCGCTTGACTTCAAGTTCTTCAGCAATGGTGCCTTCATCAAAAAGTGGAAAAATTAGCAAAAGGTAGGCCATGTTGGTTGCTATGCTATGCTACGCTACGTAGCATAGCATAGTGTAGCAACTCTGCAGGAATAATGAAAGGCATCTCAAAGGGCAATATCAGCAAGTTCACAAGATTCGTAGTGCAAAGGATGCAATGCAAGTTTTTGCTTCAAACTGGTGGCTATGCTATGCTACGTAGCATAGCATAGAAGACATAAAAAATTGCTACGCTATGCCCACATGCTACACTACAAAGCATGGCATGGTGTAGTAGATAGTTACATCACATCAATGCACTTCACATAATTGCAGCATGACAAGCTCGTCCAACAGACATGCATGTCCAACGGTCATGCACGCCAATGCAGCATAGACAAGTCAACATAGGCCCAAGACACGTGGCATCCAAATCACCTCTTTCACATGGCCTTATTCCTATAAATACCACAATGAGTGATGCTCAAAGGATCATTTTTCAATCTTTTGTGGGGAACTCGTTGGCTAGCTGGTCCTTTGGCAAGCAAGCGAGCAAAACGTTAGCACTATATTTCTGAGCATTGTAAACACCTTGTTTGGAACTGTTAATAGTTGACACCCCCATTTGGAATTTCATTCTTCTCTTTCCTGTTATCCTCATAGCATTCTACATTATTGACTCTCGAGTCCGTGTTCAAGTATACAGCTGTCTCACTCTAAACATCTTGGTTACCCTTGGAATACCTATGCCACTCAGTGCGGTGCAGCCAATTGTATTCGCCTTGACAGAGTGAAGTCACATTCTTGAAGTGGTGCATATTTCTAATTGCAATTTACATTTTTTCTTACTTATCATTGCATTTTACATTGTTTTCTATCTCTTTTGCATTCAAATTTTTCACTCTCTACTAGAATTTTCATTTTCAAATTATTCGTTTATGAAAGTTTATATTGACACCGACTAAGTCCCTATCTGATCGACTAGACCATTCAAGGCATGACATTTCCGTTTTATCTAGTACGGCCATTACGTAGATTGGGGGTTAATACTGTCACGACCAATGACCTCTTGGTGTTTTCCAGCCGTTGACGTTTTTGGTCGGTACAATTTTCTGGCACTAGAAGGAGGACCTTTTAGTGTCCTTTCCATGTTATACGGTAGTCCTGTAAGCATTCTACACCCTGATACATGTTAGCATAAACTTGACACCCATTTGTGGTTTTTTATGCATCGTGCAGTGCAGATCGATTACTTCGATGGTTCCTCGGGAACCCTAGAGGACATAAAGCCTCCAATCGCTAGTTGACTCACTTGTTTTATTGTAGTCTTATACATGTTCTGTACCCTATTATGCACTAGCATAAAAATGACACCCTTTTATGGTTGTTTATGCATCACGTGCTACAGATTGGTCGCTCTGACAATTCCTTTAGAATCTAGCAAGACATAAAGCCTTTTTGATTGCTGTAGCGATCGAAAACATCAACGGCTGGAAAGCACCGAGGGGTCGGTAGTCACAACAGTATTAACCCCATATTCGCGGGAGGGTCGTGCTAGATGGAATGGATACGGGGCACCCTGAATGGTCTAGTCGATCAGACAGGGACTTAGTTGGCATCTATATAGCCTTTTGCAATGTGTGGTTTGGAAACGAAATGATAGCACGAAGTAATGCTTAAATGTAAAGAAAATAGAAAATAGTATAAAATGTAGTAATAAGCAAGAAACAAAGCAAAATGCAATTAGAAAAATGCACTACTCCAAAGTTACAAGCTTGCTCTGTCAAAATGGATACGGTCGGTTGCACAGCGTTGAGGAGTGCAAAGATCCCGAGAGTAACCAAGACGTGTAGAGCAAGACGGCTGTGTGCTTGGGCATGGACTCAGGAGCCGATAATGAGAAAATTCTACCAAGGTGGTAGATAGGGGAAAAAAAATGCCAGCTGAGAATGCTAACTATTTTTAGTGTCAAATAGAAAGCTTACACTGTTCAAGGTTATAATGCTAACTTGCTCGTTTTTGCCACCAAATCTTAGAGTCCAACCTAGAGAGAGAGAGAGCTAGTCTACCCAAGAGTGCAAAAGCCAGAGAGAGAGAGAGTCTAAGCATCGTTCATCAGGGTATTTATAGGACCAAGGGCACATGAGAGATGTGGTTTGGATTCCACGTGCCTTGGGCCCACATTCACTTGTCTACGATACACGTGCTTGCATGACCGTTGGGCCTACATGATTGTTGTAATGTGAGCCTGCCATGCCATAACTGTGAGCCTACCATGGCATAATTGTGTTGTCAGCATCTAGAGAGATGTGCCAAAGGTTCAATTAGGTGAAGTGCATTGATGTCGCACAACCACCTGTGATGTTTTGCTATGCTTCGTAGCGTACCATGTTCGGCATAGCATAGCATCTTGTCATGAATTTCGCTTCATGTGGGCTACATACTTGCTACGCTACATAGCATAGCAATTGGCCTTAGTGGCAAAAACTTTGCCATTTTGTGAAACTTGAGAACTTGCCAATCCTACCCTTTGAGTTACCTTCTGTCACCTCCACAAAATTGCTATGCCTCGTTGCACCATGTAGCTCATCATAGCGTAGCAGTAAACATGGTCTATCGCTTTTTGATGGAAAGAGACATTGCTAAAGGACTTGAAGTCAGTTAAGGGGAACGATCACCTAGCTTTTGCTATGCTGTGGTTCGCTGCGTAGCACAACATGGCATAGCACTTTGTTCTACAATCATTTTCTAAAGCTTGCTATGCTACATAGCAATGCATAGTGTAGAGTAGTAGACCTTGTGACTTAGAAAACTTGCTAAACTATTTCATGCATTCCAAGTGTTGCTGACGACTTCATGCATTGCTTCTAGGCAGGCCGTCGGCTGGGTAAACTACTTAGGTGAATAGGCAGGATGATCCGTAGAGCTTGTTTACACCTAAAGTAGAAAATTTGCCAAACTAGCCAGTCTGAATTTAGAGCATTCTCGTCTTGAAGAACTACTATAGTGCTACACGAATTTCAAGGCCTAGTGAAGTAAGCAAGCCTTCAAATTTTTGGGGTGTTTCATTGACCCCTCTTTGTCTATGTCTAGAGAATGGGCTCGATAGACGTTGACAAAGAATACGAAACAACACAGTAGACAAAATGCTAACATTGTCATTTGGTGAGTGTCAGGACGTCGCTTGGCTGCACTTGAGAGTGTTGCATTGGAAGGAAAAGGTGAAGTGGGGAGGAAGGAGGCATAGGAGAAGGACAAAGATGAGGTTTAGCTGAATCCCTCGTCGAAGTGCTCATGAGAGAGTTGTTTACTTTTTCACTTTTTCCGTCCCTAGCCTTCGACCTCTCGTAGGACAGGTTTCTTTCCCAGGATGAGTTGCATTACATCCGTATAGGGTTTCAACCTGCCTACAGATGCTTTCCATGTGACGAGCTGTGTTACGCACGTCATGGAGTTTTGCATAGATGTTTTCCATGCGGTGAGATGTGTTATGCATGTCATGGGATTTACACTCTGAAGTAGTCAAGCTAGTCGAGACACTCACTTCACGACGTTGTAGCTTTTGTTGCTGTGGCAAGACATGCCCTCGGCCAGCAAGGGCAAAGGTCTTGCTTGCTGTGGACGTTGTTGAAGCCTTTTGGACACCTTTGCTGGTGTGTGGTGTCCAAAGCCAGAAGGCCAACAATGTCTTTGGCAGTGTCTACATGGAGGAGCTAGTGTCTAGGGCACTGTTTTGAGTGAAAATGCTCTGGAATCCTTGCCAGGGGCATGCATTCCTAGTTCAGCTATGGGATCAGCTACCACATAGCCGAACACCATTGGAAGGGGGCTAGAGGATAACAATATTGTGGCTAGGCCATAATAGTGCTAGAACTCTAGTAGCAGGCACTGGCTGGGGAACTACCATTAGGGTAAGGGGCTGTGGCGACAGTAGCTCCGGAGTGCCAGTGCAATGTCGTACGACATCTCCAGAGGATCAGCACAATGCCAAGGGTGGCGGCATCATGTATGTTCTAGAGCATGTCCCCATTGCATCATGGACTACATTTTGGAGCTGCAATGTCCCACCCATGCCTCAACACTGCGCATGCTCGTTCGATGTGTACTCGACATAGATGCACGCTAGGGAGATGACGCAAACCCAGTTTAAGGTCCTAGTGGACTGCTATGCTGGTTTAAGGTTCCAACAGACTATACATGCTAGTTTAATGTCATAGTGGATATGTTGTGCCAGTTTATAGTCATAGCGGACTAGCTATGCTAGTTTTACATTATAGAAGATGCTACTTGTTGCCACTAGTTTAACGTTGTTACAGACGCTGCTTGATGCTGCTAGTTTAATGTCCTTGTAGATTCGCCATGTTGTTGTTGCCAGTTTATCATCATAGAAGAAGTTGCTGTAGCCATGCTAGTTTAACATCATAGAGGATGTTCGCTCTCTTGTGCCAGTTTTACATCATAGAGGACAGTTGTCTACTTGCTCCATGTGCTCAGACGTAGTATGGATTGAGGTATGAGTGATTCACCGGGTTGGCGAACTCGTTGTCATTCATGTCTGCTAGCTTGAAGGCTCCATTCCCGAAGGCTTTGGTGACCACGTAAGGACCTTCCCAATTGGTTGAGAATTTTCTCACATGTTCACGGATGACCTTGAGGATGAGGTCTCCCTTCCGTACTAGCCACCGATGCAGGTCTGCATGGTGCTTTTGCTGCTACTTTCTTTGGTAGTGCTCTATGTGTCTTAGCGTCTGTGCATGCTCCTCTTCTATTGTGTTGAGGTCGATGATCTATGACTCGTTGTTCTATGCCTTACTCATGATGTCAGATAGGATCATTCAGAGTGATGGTACCTACAACTCAAGAGGCAACATAGCTTTGGATTCATAAACAACGCTGTAAGGAGTCTTACTTGTGATTCTGCACATCGTCTTGTAGGCCCATAGAACATAGAGGATTTTCTCATGCCGCTACCTCTTGCTGTTGCTGAGCATCCACTTCAACAAGTTGATGATGGACTTATTTGTAACCTCCGCTTGTCCATTCGCCTGCGTATAATACGGGGAGGAGAATGATTGTTTGATGCCTAGATTGCTGCAAAAGGTTCAGGTTTCTGTACTACTAAACTTATCACGATGTTGTCCAAGATGAAATGGCAGATTTGTTGAGATGTTGTTTTCATCAAGGGAATGTAAAATACTCAGTGGCGGTGATAATGAAACCATACCCTGTAGATGACTTAGGTGTGATGGATCCTATGAGGTCTAGTCCCCATCGTTGGAAAGGCCATGTGATTTGCATCGGGTGCAGGTCTGTAGGTGCTACGTGTATGAGATTTGCATATCTCTAGCACGTGTCACATGTCTTAACTTTTGACAAGCAGTCATGCTCCATGTGGGGCTAGTAGTACCCTAGGCATATGATCTTTGCAGCCATAGCCCTAGGTGCTATGTGTCCACCGTAAAACCCCTCATGCACTTCATTAACTACCTTCTGCACCTGCTCCCCACCCATGCATGCTAGCAATATCCCATCGTAGGAACGTCGGCACAAGGCATCATTTCCCATGAGCATGTATTGTCAGGCATGCTTACAGATTGCATCTCTCTGGGTAGATGTCAATCCACCCAGGGGTTCGCTGTGTTGTAGGTAAGCCTTATTGTTAGTGTACCACTCTTGGGTATTCGCACCACTGACAGAGGTTTCGTGTCTTGCCTAAGTGATAGGGTCAGTGAATTCAGTAATCGAGTTTGGAAAGTTTGCAAATGAGTGTGGTGGAATGTTTAGTGCTAGAGTAGCTAAGGCATCTACCATAGTGTTCTCATTGCATGGCACATGCTGCACATCTATGGTTGCAAATTACTTAAGCAATATTTTTGCTAGGTTGCAATAGGGTTGTAGGTGCATAGCCTTGCAGGTGTAGACCTCAGTGATTTGATTCAAAACTAGTTGTGAATCTCCGTGGATTACCAAGTTTTGCATGTGCAATGTTTGAGCAGTTAAGAGGCCTCTGAGTAGCCCTCGTACTCTGCCACGTTGTTGGTGCAAGGAAACGCAAAGCGATAAGAAGACGGGTGCATTTCCATAGAGGGGAATGTAATGATGGCAACTGCACTACCTCCTTATATGGTTGAGGCACCATCAAAGTGTAAAGTGGCTTCGAGATGCGATGGGATGAAATTGATAATGCCAACATGCTCGTCTGGGAATTTGGGATTTATGGTTGCCTGGCCGTCATTGGGCGAGGCCGTGAGTTGGGTCGCTATGGCTTAACCCTTCGTCGACAATTGAATTACATAGTATAAATAAAACTCCACGGTTATTGCTTTCCATCGGGCTATTCGACTACTTTCGTATAGGTTTTTAGTGATACCTCAAAGTATGTTGCTTTTGTAAATGATGTTGGTTGTACTGCGGAACAGGTAATGCCTCCACTTTTTTAGTACAAACACTAAGGCAAGGTAGTTCCTCTCTACTTTGTTCTATTTTTCCTCGTGCACTATTAGTGCATGGCTTAGATAATACACTGGTATCTCAGACCCGTCATCTCATTTCTGACATAGCAGTGCCGCGATAGATGTGTCAGAGGTGGCGAGGTAGATGAAGAAGGGTTTATCCCTTTGTGGCAGATGTATAGTTGGGAGGTGTAAAAGCTCCTTCTTTAGGTCATCGAAGGCCTGTTGACACTAGGTTGTCCACTCGAAGTTAAACCCCTTATTTAGAAGATGTTACATGGGGTGTAACTTGTCAGTCAACCTTGCTATAGACATTCAAATTAATTGCACCCTACCTTGCAAACCACGTAACTCCTTAAGGTTTGTGGGAGGCGCCAGGTTGACGATGGCCTTAACTTTGTTAGGGTCCACCCATATTCCGGCCTCTGATACCACGAACCCTAACATGCACTGGGTTTTCACCCCAAAGATGCACTTCTTAGGATTGAGGTGTAAGTCGTGCTTTTGATAGCACTTGAGGACTACCCCTAGATAGCATGGGTGATCAACTGCCTCCTTGGACTTGACTATTATATCATCCACATAGTTGTTTAATGTTTCTAAGATATAGTTGTTGAAGATGTAGGTCATGGCTCACTAGTAGGTTTCTCTAGCATTCTTGAGCCTGAAAGACATCACGATGTAATAGAAGGTACCCCATGGGGTCATGAAGGTTATTATCAGCTGGTGCTCTGGGTTGATGTGGATTTGGTTGTATCTAGAGAAGCCATCCATGAAGGATAGTAGAGCATGACTAGCTCTAGTGAAGATGAGCTAATCGATGCTTGGAAGTGGAAAATCGTCCTTGATCGTTGCCTTGTTCAAGTCCCAAAAGTCTATACAGATTCATTTTCCTCCCATTTTATTTGAAACCATAATGATGTTGGATACCCATTTCGAGTAGTCAACTGCATGGATGAAACCAGCTTGGTATAGCTTGGTGATTTCATCCCTCACGGCTAGTGTGATTTCCAGCTTAACTTTGTGAGCTTTCTTCTTGACTGCCTTCATGCGTGGGTCTAGGTCAATGTTGTGCTGAATTAGTCACGAATTCAGACATGGCATGTTGCTGTACGACCATGTGAAGACATCGATGTTGTCTTGTAGAATCTTGGCTACATTTTTGTGCGTTTGTGCATCTAGGAGGGAGCTAAGTTTTAACATTTTTAACTCCCACTTAGATGTGGTCATAAGAATCTCGACGAGAGGCTCGATTACATCCCCAGCCTCTAAGTCTAGGGTTTGGACTAGATGTTTGGGCCAATCTAGGGGTGCTTCTAAGGCTGCTATAGTGCTAGCTGTGGTTGACTCCCAGTTGATTAGGTTGAGGTTCAACTATTTCATGAGCTTGCCATGTGGACCTGCTAATGTTAAGGGTGTGGAGAGATCACAATGGATTTCCATCGCTTGCTCGACTTGCCAACATGATATGAAAGCCTGGTTAAGAGGCACCTATTGGTAGAGATTGTGTATAATGAAAATTTGCAAAATAGCGACGAGATGCAACTTGTGAAGTATGATGATATAGGGATTAAAAGCTTGCCAGTTTAAGGTCATGGCAGAGCGCTAAGGCACAAGATTATGAAGCTTGTTAAAAAATGCAAATTGCTAACATAAAAATGTAAAACTGCTAGAAGTTGCGAGACTGCCAATGCAAAAGTGCAAAATTGCTGGAAAATGCAAAACTGCCCATGTAAAAGTGTGGAATTGCTTAGTTTAATGTCATTGTGGATTGCGAACATGTAACAAGGTCGAAATGTTGGTGACCATTTGGGACGCGACCGCCAACGAGTGTCCTCGAACAAGATTTAGGTGCCTGCTGGTCTCTGGCAACACCAAGGCCCAAATACCTCCAAATAAACTTAGTAGTTAATGTGAGTATGTGTGTGTGCTGTTGCGGCGTGCGGTTGTGTGAAAAGTAACGATTGCGTTATGTGTAAACTACAAATGACTTAATTTAAAGAGATTCAGCCAACTTTGCCAAGTACTGTGAGTTGTTGAAAGTTTCCTATTTTGTTCAACTGCCTAGTCTATGCGGTCCTTATAATACCTATTTGTAACAAATAATATTTTG
>MNCI01008071.1:76228-112468 GCA_015680685.1 Gnetum montanum | reverse complement strand
AATTAGGAGATTACTTGCCCAACAAGTTAGGAGGTTACTTGCCCAACAAGTTAGGTAAGTTACAAAAAATCTTGGGTGGTTGTAACCACCATAGAGAAGAAAAAAAAGGCTATAGTTGACCAGTGTCCTTTTTAATTGCCAAGTGGCCTACTTGGTGGTTATAAGTACCATGGGAAATTAAAATTTAGTAGTAACCACCAAGGGAAGTTATCACCACCATGATATTTAAAAATTGCAAAGGACACTTGTTCCATACACATATAACATTGAACAACTACCCTATAACTTCTCTTTTCTTTTGAAATAATAATAATATACCCTTTGCCTTTTTCTTAAACAAAGAAAAATGAAAATCAAATTAAATTTGATTAAGGCTTCATGTCACCAATGATAAATTAAGAATGATTGGTGACTCTCTCATTGGTGGAAGGAGAAGCGCCTAAAACGTCGGCAACATCAACGTCCATGTCCATGTCCATGCTCAGCTTAGAAATGGCCTGTCTTGCAACTGTGGCTATTGGTAAACCTTTTCCTGTTCATCGTCTTCGGTAGCGATTTCTTGATCCAGATTCGATTGACAAAGCTCAAAACTGAACCTCCCAAAGGACTGGCATCTGCGAGCATGGCACTGCAAATTTCGAAAGCAAATTGATGGACTTGCTTAGAGGCAGAGACATATGAATCTTCCTCCTAAAGCGATTTGATTTTAAAACATGTCTACAGAATCTGATAAAACGTTGGGCGTTTGGCCCCTGTGACAGCCAAGCCCATGGCCACGACTATGCTCAATGGAGAAAACACCATGTTGCCATCTCTCTTTAACTCAGACACCTGCTTCGCAAATTCTACTACAACTTAGAAATCCTGCCAATCATTGCATTCACATCCATTTTCAAGATTTTTACGGACTAACTATATTTCTCCCTTGCTCTCTCTCTGTCTCTCTCACTCACACGACAAGATAGATAGTGAATAATAGAGCCAAAGATAAATGCATAGGAGCAACCATGAATAGTCATGAGCCTGGCACAAGCATTCCAAGAAAGCAAACGATGGATGGATCAACACTGAAGGATGGTCGTAGCGGGCTTTAAATGTATGAGTTCTCCTCCTCACTTTCATGTACAACCCTAGCAGAAATGACTGGCCGCAGTGCCTCATTCTACAAAATTTTTGGGCTTTCATCTCTGGCACCACCCATAACGTTTTTCCAGCGGCCACACTAATCTTGAACATTTTTCTGCTCACGACGTCGGCACAGGAAGAGGGTCGTGCCATCGATCGAGAATTGCAAGCACTGTTGATCTATTTGGAAAAATGCTGGCATTGTGCAGATCTCTTGTCAGAACCCTCACGGCATCGTAGTGCAGATCCGGATCGAACACAGCTTCAACACATGAACATTATTTTTACTTCTGATTCATAGTAAATCCTTGTTTCTGTCATCTTTGGTGGCCTGCAATGGCTTTGTCGCTAGTAGCTTGTTGCCATTTAGGAAGAAAAATTGGGGAAATGCAGTTTGTGTAGCAAGTGTTCGACAGAATGTCTAAAGCAAATGATTTGAATTTGTATAATATCCTAGTCTAGAATTTGGTATGGGATTTTTGCCCGCAGTGGTTGAAATTATTAATAAAATTCAACATTAAGAAAAATAAAATTCAACAACAGCTTCAGAATGGGTTTCGTGCACTTAAGACGATGCCATGTATTCCTTTGTTTTTTCCAAAGATGACTCCATCTTTTCAACCATAATTATTGTGGCAAAATATGATCCATGAAGTAAGAAGATATTAATCTCATTGAGTACCAATTGCAATTGTTCCAAATTTTCTTATCAGTTGATATCATTTAAAAATGTTGTGATAAGTCTTCCTCAATATGGCCTCAACACGTTGTATATCAACCTCATGAAATTTTCGGGGGCATTCATAGACCAAACAACGTAACTCTCAATTCCAAGGCATCATTTGGTTTCTACAAGTTGCCTTACATTTATTACCTTCCCATACCTTATGGAGGTTAACTAAATCAACTTCTTGACTTGTACATCAATACATGTTGGTAGATCCACTGAATACTTCTTTGGCACTAAAATAGCTGGTAGAGGATTTTCATGAACTCTGAACAATTGATCATTTGTCTTAAACAAAACTGTATTTGCTAGTGAATCAATTAGAGAAAAACCTTTCAAACTACTAACCCAACACCTCTGAAAAGTCTTCATCCAATAAAATATTGGCAATGTTAGTTATATGATTAGCTTCACAACCTCACAAAGCCTGCTCCATTAAATGGCCAAAATGTGCCAACATTTCTGCCCCCCTTTAAAAGTGTAAAGAAATTTATGGAGCCTCATTTTGAAACTAAAACATACTGAAATTTCCATTGAATTTTACATTCAAAAAGAAATATTTTTTGAGGAAAATTCCCATTTAACATAAGGTGTGATGGGAAAAAAACCTCATTCCTAAGAAAAAATCAAATTGTACATTATCAAGTCCTTCATGAACTATTCTTGGGATGAAAACTGAATTGTGAGTGTTACCCTAGTGGGAATCCTCATCTCTCTAACTATTTCATAGGAAATCTCTAATGTGATGAAGGCAGCCCTATTGCTCTCGGGCTTGGTAGAGCTCTCACCTTGATCTACAGGAGCTTTCTCTTTAGCACTTTTCACATTTTCCTTTTTGGATGAGCTCTTTTGTTCTTCTCAATTAAGTCCTTCATTTTCCTCTTGGGAGACAAAAGCTTCTTCCCATTCCCAAGATGACTCTTCATATGTTGGTGGCTCTTCTCATTTTTCTTCTTCTTTGGAGCAATCTTGATATCACCCCCAAACATTGGACTCTATATCCAAACCTCTAGTGAGAAAAGAAAATTCATCGGACAACCAAGCCATAAAAGGACACTCTTTTGGAGCTCCACAAGATCTAGTTTTTAGATAAGCCTTCAATACATGCTCAGGGCAACATCCCATCACATATGGAATAAAAGGCTTTTTCATTGCTCTCTCAAACTCTATTAGCTCTCTCTAACTTTCACTACCAAAATTGAATTGAAAGATGATGAAATCTTAAGCAATCTAACCCTCTTTTTATAGGTGCTAAAAATTTGAACTCCCACCCAAGTTTCTTCAACCAAGCTTCCTTCTTTTTAGGCATTCAAACTATTTATCACAATCCTCAATAAGTGGTGAATGAGTCACCTTCCCCACTTGTCAAACTTGTAGAATTCCACTTGTTTCACTTGTAGGCTTCCACTTGCCCCATTGGTAGGAAAACTATTTCCTAATTTAAATAAATCATAATTAAACATATTAATTGATATGATATTCCTAGTAATATATACATAATACTACATACATATATTATTTTATGTAATGACATCTTCAAGTTATATGCAATTGTCCAAAATAATGTTTTATATGAAAAACATTATATGGAAATTGCAATTCCATGCCATCCAAATTTGATAATCTGTAAGTATCCTCTGACAATTGCTTTGTAACTTGAAAAGGACCGATCCATGTCGGAGTAAACTTATTTGGTTTCTTCATATTCCATAATAAGACAAGGTCTCCTATCTTGAAATTTCTTTTCAAAGCTTTCCTATCAAACCATCTTTTAACTTGAGAGGTATTCTATAACAAATTATCTCTTGCCTTCTCTACTTCAGCTTCTCTTTTAATAAGCAAAGTCATGAAACTTCTATCTTTATTAGTTTTTTCACTATATCTTTGTACAAATTCATAAGCTGAGCTTATAATTTTGTTTGTAATTCTTGTTGGCAAACAATAGACTAAGTTATATGGTGATGTCTCAATAGCTTTCTTGAATTTTATTTGATCTAACCATAATGCGGATTGTAAATAATCAATCTAATTTCCTAGATTCCCATCCATCGATTTCTTGATATAAGAGATTAGATATTTATTGGTGGATTCTGCTAATCCATTTCCTTGAGGATAATAATTTGATGATGAAAATAAGAAAATGGATTTTGCTGATGCCCATATGATAAACTCTTTAGATTTGAAGGCGGGTCCATTGTCTGACACTAACACTTCGGGTAGACCAAATCTACTGAGAATGTGGTCTTCTAGAAACTTAACCACGTCTGATGCCGAACTTCCTCTTAGAGCCTTTACTTCAGACCATTTAGTGAAATAATCAATAACTATGAAAATAAACTTGTGTCCAGCTCTTGAAGGAGTAATTGTACCAATAAAATCCAAACCCCATTGCTAAAATGGTCTATCTACAACTACTGGCTTTAAAGGGGCTCTAGCCCTTTTAATCTTGGGCCCATGAATTTGACATTTATAGCATTTTTGAATCTTTGAACTAATTTCTTGATACATGAAAGGCTAGTAATATCCATATCGAAGTATATGTTGCATAGTCAACTTAGGGGATTCATAAAATAAATTCAAATGATCATGAAATTGTTCCAAAATGAAACTAATTTGATCATTATGAACACATTCCAATAAAACTCCCCAAAAATCCTTTCGATATAATATACCATCTTTAACAAAAAATCTTCATACTCTTTTGAAGAAATCTCTCTTTTGACTTGCAGTTAAATTATTTGGAATTTTCCTTGTACTAAGAAATTTGAGGATTTCATCATACCAATTCTCTTCATGGGTGTCAAGTGTACACACTTCATTTTCTCTAGTCATTAACTTAGCTAGTCCCATTCCCTTAATTGTCTTGCATATTTCCAATGAAAATCTAAAACTTTGCAACTTAATAAGCCATTTTTCTCTTTTCAATCCAATTTCATTTTGGGATAGGAATCTCTTGACTGTAGGTTCAATTAGCATAATGTGGACTAATGAACTTTCCAAATAATATTTAAAATGCAGAAGTGCTTTGATGACTGCGAAAGCTTGTTTCTCTAAGTCTGAATAATTTAACTCTGAACTCTTTAACTGATACCCAAAAAATCGAATTGGTTCATCTTGACCTTCATTATCCTTTTATGTTAGAACAAAAGCGCTAGAATCATTTGAAGCAAATGAGTATAACCAAAAATCTTCTTTAAGCCTAGGCTTTACCAAATATGGAGCCTCTTGTATAGCCTTTTTGATTTCTGATAAAGCTCTCTACTTGAACATCCTTTTTTAGCATATGAATCAAAGGTTTGGTAATTTCAGTAAACTCGGGAATGAACTTTTTCACAAAGTTTATCTTCCCAAAGAAAGATCTAAGAGATTTCTTACTTGTGGGATGCTCAATATTCTATACTTCTTGGATTTGGGAATTGTCTATTGAAATTCCTTCTTGACATATCACATGTCCTAATAAACTTCCGGATTTGACCCCGAAGATACACTTCTTAAGATTTAATGAAATACCAAACTCATGACATCTGTCGAAAACTTGCTAGAGATGATTAATATGATCTTCATTTTTCTTTGAAAATATTGTAATATCATCCAAATAAACTACCACGAATTATCCTAATAAATCCTTAAATGCTAAAACCATTAGTCTTTGAAAAGTAGCTCCAGCATTTGACAATCCAAATGGCATTCTTTGGTAAGCAAAAGTTCCCCATTTGGTGATAAATGATGTTTTGTATCTATCATTCTTATTTACCACGATTTGATTATAACTTGAGAAACCATCTAAGAAAGAGTATACTTGATAACCTGAGACTTTAATCAGCATCTTATCAACTCTTGGAAGTGGATACTTATCTTTATTTGAGGCATCATTTAGATTTCTAAAGTCTACACAAAGCCTTATATCACCATTTTTCTTTCTCACTGGAACAAGGCTAGCAAGCCATGTCGAATATCATACTGGATATATGATTCGTGCTTGCAACAACTTCTTGATTTCAGCTTCCATAACTGGTTCAAATGATGGATTAAATTTTCTTTATTTTTGCATGACTATTTTACAATCTTCTATTAAAGGAATTTTATGTGTCATCACATCCTGCCTAAAAGCTTTAAGATCATCATAGGACCAAGAAAAATTGTCCAAATTATTTCTTAGACATGATAACAAGTTTTGCTTAAAATTCGAATCTCTTTCCTTTGTAACATTCAACATCTTTGGCATTTTTTCTAATCCAAAATTTACTACCTTGAAAGCTTAACTATCTAGGTTTTGTATATCCTTTCCAGTAAGTAAATTTTTCTTGAACTCATGTTCCAAGTCGATCATCCTTTTTGGAATGAAGTTAGCTTTGGAATTTGATGACGTTTCAGGTATCACTTGATCCTCAAATTTTTGTTTGTTTTTCATAAATCTTAGTACTTGATCATCATCTTCAAATACTTGTAAATGTATTATATTATCTGGTACTGATGGTTGATGTTCTTCAACAACCATTACATCTTTGTACCTTTCTATTATTTTCATATCCAATGTTGAAGCTGTCTTTGCCAAATCATCTACTATAACATTCTCTGCTCTGTTTATATGCTCTATTTGGCAATGTTAAAATTGATCTAACATCTTACAAGAAAGTTGCTTATAAGGTCTCAAGAACGAGCTTTTTATGACACAGTTACCCTTTACTTGTTCACAAACTAATCTTGTGTCTTCCTTTATAGTGATTACTCTGATCTTTTTGTCTAGAGCTATTCTCATACCAATACATAAAGCTTCATACTTAGCCTCATTGTTAGTACAAGGAAAAGATAGATGAATTACTTTTAGAATTTTAGGTGAATCATTTTTTAATATAACTATACTAACTCCTGCACCTTTTGAATTACATGAACCATCAAAGTATAACTCCCATTTATCCTCATCCTTCGATTATTCTTTCTTAGAACTATAATTTTCCTGGAGTGTACAAATTTTGTTTTCAACACCTCCCTTTTCAGCCATTTTACTTCTTCCGTTTGAAGTAATGTTATCAATCATCAAAGGTTTGTTATAGATGTATATTTGATTTGGTTCTCCTTTCCAAGGTAACCACATGTGAGAATAATCTATTGATATGTAACCTAAAAAATTCTTACTCCAAATTCTACTCAATAAGAGACTATGTGAATTTGGTATATCTGCCACTTGCATAGTTACTTTACTTCTAATGCGAGGTTTAGAAGCAATTTCCAATAGAAAATTTGGTAATTGACCCACAATATTCACTCTACTTTTATCCACTTGAACAATCTTTTTATTTGATTTTTAGGAATCAAACCAAGTTTCTTACATATAGACAATGACATTATAGTAGATGTAGCTCCGGAATCAACCAAACAATTGTGTAAGTTCTTATCTTTTAATTTCATTGTCAAAAGAAAAGGAGAAGCTTCCTTATCATACGAGGTCTTTAATTTCTCATCATTATGAGACACATAACTTAACTCTGATTCTATAACTCTCCTTTTACCTTTAATGAACTCTAAAGCCTTTCTTTGCTTATCTCCTATTTGAAGCAATTGATAAAAGCTAATATTGGCCTTGACATGTATAAGGTCTTCAATCAAATCATACTCTCCATCACCAATAAAGCTTGATCTCTTTATCCATTTATTAAAAGACTGATTTGGAGTGCTTTGCTCCACTTGATTGTCTTTACCTTTATTTCTATCTCTTCTATTTGGCTCAAAAGCTTTTCTCTTAGTAGGATCTGTAATAACATTTGGGGGTCTAGAAGTAGTTAATCTTTCTTTTGATTAAAGATTATATCCATTTTCCTCATTGTTATTGCATTCTTCATTTGATGACATATCTTCTTCAGAACTTGATAGAGAATAAGTATCGCTAGATCCATTGCTAGAAGATTTACTTACATAATGGACACTCGATAACTCATTATCAGATTCAATATCAAGAAAGTTGGACATAATAAGATCACTTTCATCCTCATTTTCTGCTAACTTAGTGTCTTGATGTTTATGCTTCCTATTTTTCCTTTCTTCCTTGATATTAACTTTTGCCAAAGCTTTTTCAAGCTTCACTATTTTGTTAAACATATCTCTCATTAATTGTCCTTTTTCAGATTCTACCCTTTCATGTCCTTGCTCCATCTTAACATGAGAGGGACCTGGTAAAGCTTTAAATTGAGCTAAATCTTGCATATGAATCATAACTCTTTCTTCTCTTTTTTGAGTTGCAATATTTTCTTCAAGATTCAAGTTCAACTATTTTTCTAACTATATAGCTTCACTAAAGTATTCGTTTAGCGTAGTTATGTTTGGAGTTCTCCTTAACCATATTGAAATGTTGGGATTGACAGTGTTAAGATAACTTTCTTTAAGCATTTCTTCTGATGGTCTATATTGTCTTTGAAAGAGTCCACAAATTCATTGAAACTTGATGTTGAAATCTCTAATTGATTCTTTAACTCGTTTCTTAGCTTGTATCAGCCCACAATATAATTGTTGTTGATCTAATTGATTATCAAACTGGGCCAAGAAAAGGTTCTTCATGTCATCCCAACTTGTAATGCTATTACTTGGTAAGTTTGAATACCAAATCTGATCCATATCTTTTAGATTTGATACAAACAACCTACAAGCTTAATCTTGATGTTGAACATTTGCATCAGCTAAAGCTAACACAAACATGTGAATATATTCTTCAACTAAATAAGCTTTTCCAGGAATGAAAGGCTCAGGAAAATATTTGTAAACTACCTTAGGAATATAATTGTAATTCTGAAATCCTAATGGTGTAACTCCTTGCCAAGGATTCGCTATCCTATTCCTTTGGATTGTTGAACTCTTATACTTTCTAGATCTTCTCTTGTAAATCAATAAACCAGATATAATGGGTGATCTTCTTGATTTTTTAATTTTCACTCCACTACTTGTTTCCAATTCAAAATCTTTCTTTTATTCTTCTTCTGATGAAGAATCAGTCTTAGGATCTAGAATATCTTTTGAACCTTTTAAACTTTCCAAACTATTAATCTTCTTGGTCATGAACTGAAAATAGTATCTAATTTCTTAAGCCTTTATAGCAACAAAGAATTATTGATGTGCTAAAATTATAAGGCTTATGAACCTAGAGGCTGAATTTTCAGCCCTCCTTCTAGCACCAAAAGAACTGTTGGCAATCGTTTAGGACGCGACGACCAATGAGTGTCCTCGAACAGGATTTAGGTGCCTGTTGGTCTCTGGCAACACCAAGGCCCAGATACCTCTAAATAAACTCAGTAGTTAATGTGAGTATGTGTGTGTGTTGTTGCAGTGTGTGGTTGTGTGAAATGTAATGATTGCATTGTGTGTAAACTACAAATGACTTACTTTAAAGAGATTCAGCCAACTTTGCCAAGTACTGTGAGTTGTTGAAAGTTTCCTATTTTGTTCAACTGCGTAGTCTATGCGGTCCTTATAATACCTACTTGTAACAAATAAAATTTTGTAAAAACATTTGAGCATAACTCCACAAATCTACTCCTAATTTTCCCTAGAGAAAGAGATAGTTCCACAAGAAAACTAGAAATAGAGCAAGATTCGATGGAAATAGATAGAAAAGAAAAGAGAGCAGATTTGTTTGGACCTCAAATATTTAAACAAGGTAAAATGACACGAGTAAACACTTCGCAATAAAGCTATTCCAAATTCAATATCTATGAATTGTTCAAACTTCCAAGGCTCAAATAAGCAATTTCTTCAAGACAATCTTACTATGCTACCAAAAATTGCTGCGTAAACTACCACGTACGAGACTCCATTTTGGCTAGATAATAGATGTCAACGATTGCATTCAACAGAACCTTCGAAAGACTTGACAATTTTTGATTGAAATATCACAGAAATTCCCTTTAAAGATAAAAAAGCTATTCTGGTCCCATCAAAATACCAAAGATTTTCTGAACCCTCTTGACTACTGAATTGTTCAATAGCATGACTACAAGCAGAGGCTCTCTTACAACAATCCCAATAGAAGTTCCTATACATTGCACAATAACAAAATTTACTAATAAAATTATCTTAAGGCTTTTAAACACAAGTTCTTCTATGGAAAAATTTTAATAGAAATTTCTATCGGGCAACAAGAACAGTAAGAGCAATCTAAAAATCCCAAAATTACTTGTGAAGGATGATACTATCTAAACCACTAGCTAAACAATTTTAAAAAAATAAAAAATAAAATACATAACTCATAGGACCATGACAAAGAGGCTAAAATCTTTTCTTTAGCAAGCCATCTTACAAGCAATCTTCTTTACAAATCTTCTTTACAACNAGGGAAGTTACATATTCAAAAATATCTTACCTAACTTCTCTCCCAAGTAACTTGGCCAACCAATTAGGAGATTACTTGCTCAAAAAGTTAGGAGGTTACTTGCCCAACAAGTTAGGTAAGTTACAAAAAATCTTGGGTGGTTGTAACCACCATAGAGAAGAAAAAGAAAAGGCTATAGTTGACAAGTGTCCTTTTTAATTGCAGAGTGGCCTACTTGGTGGTTATAAGTATCATGGGAAATTAAAATTTAGTAGTAACCACCAAGGGAATTTATCACCACCATGATATTTAAAAATTGCAAGGGACACTTGTTCCATACACATATAACATTGAACAACTGCCCTATAACTTCTCTTTTCTTTTGAAATAATAATAATATACCCTTTGCCTTTTTCTTAAAAAAAGAAAAATGAAAATCAAATTAAATTTGATTAAGGCTTCATGTGAGCAATGATAAATCAAGAATGATTGGTTACTCTTTCATTGGTGGAAGGAGAAGCGCCTAAAACATTGGCAACATCAACGTCCATGTCCATGCCCATTACCATGCTCAGCTCAAAAATGGCCTGTCTTGCATCTGTGGCTACTGGTAAACCTTTTCCTGTTCGTCGTCTTCAGTAGCACTTTCTCGATCCAGATTCCATTGACAAAGCTCAAAACTCGACCTCCCAAAGGACTGACATCTGCAAGCACGACACTGCAAATTTTGAAAGTGAATTGATGGACTTGCTTAGAGGCGAAGGCGGAGGCATCTTCCTCCTAAAGCGATTTGATTTTAAAACATGTCTACAGAATCTGATAAAATGTTGGACCTTTGGCCCCTGCGGCAGCCAAGCCCATGGCCATGGCTATGCTCAATGGAGAAAACACCGTGTTGCCATCTCTCTTTAACTTAGACACCGGCTTCGCAAATTCTACTACAACTTAGCAAGCCTGCCGATCATTGCATTCACATCCATTTTCAAGATTTGTATGGACTAACTATACTTCTCCCTTGCTCTCTCTCTGTCTCTCTCACTGACATGACAAGATAGATAGTGAATCATAGAGCCAAAGACAAATGCACAGGAGCAATGATGAACAACCATGAACAACCGTGAGCCTGGCACAAGAATTCCAGGCAAGCAAAGGATGGATGGATCAACACTGAAGGAAGGCTACAACAGGCTTTGAATTTATGAGTTCTCCTCTTTACATTCATGTATGGCCCTAGCAAAAATGGCTGGCCACGGTGCCTCATTCTCCAAAATTTTCGAGCTTTCGTCTCTGGCACCGCCCGTAATGATTTTCCAGTAGCCACACTAATCTTGAACATTTTTCCGCTCATGACACTGGCACAAGAAGAGGGTCATGCCATCGATCGAGAATTGCAGGCACTACTGGTCTATTGGAAAAATGTTGGCATTGTGCAGATCTCTTGTCAAAACCCTCACTGCACCGTAGTGCAAATCTAGATCGAACACAGCTTCAACACATGAACATCATTTTTGCTTTTGATTCATAGTAAATCCTTGTTTCTATCATCTTCGGTGGCCTACAATGGCTTTGTCACCAGCAGCTTGTCACCATTTAGGAAGAAAAATTGGGGAAATGGAGTTTGCGCAGCAAGTGTTTGACAGAATGTCTGAAGCAAATGATTTGAATTTGTATAATATCCTAGTCTAGAATTTGGTATGGGATTTTTTCCCGCAGTAGTTGAAATTATTAATAAAATTCAACATTAAGAAAAATAAAATTCAACAACAGCTTCAGAACGGGTTTCCTGCACTTAAGACGATGCCATGTAGCCCTTTGTTTTTGCCAAAGATGACTCCATCTTTTCAATCGTAATTATCGCTGCAAAATATGATCCATGAAGTAAGAAGATATTAATCTCATTGAGTACCAATTGCAGTTGTTCCAAATGATCCTGTCAGTTCATATCATTTACAAATGTTGTGATAAGTCTTCCTTAATATGGCCTCAACACGTTGTATATCAACCTCATGAAATTTTTGATGGATTTCATAGATCAAAAAATATAACTCTCAATTCCAAGGCATCATTTGGTTTCTACAAGTTTCCTTACATTCATTACCTTCCCATACCTTATGGAGGTTAACTAAACCCACTTCTTGACTTCTACATCAATACATGTTGGTAGATCCAGTGAATACTTCTTTGGCACTAAAATAGTTGGTAGAGGATTGTCATGAACTCTAAACAATTGATCATTTGTCTTAAACAAAACTGTATTTGCTAGTGAATCAATTAGAGAAAACCTTTCAAACTACTAACCCAACACCTCTGAAAAGTCTTCATCCAATAAAATATTGGAAATGTTAGTTATATGATTAGCTTCACAACCTCACAAAGCCTGCTCCATTAAATGGCCAAAATGTGCCAACATGAAACTGCTAGTTTAAGGTCTTTTCGGACTAGTAAAGGTGCAACTATGCTAGGATCGCTAGTTTAAGGTCTTTTTGGACCAGTAACACTATGATTGCTGGAGTTGCTAGTTTAAAGTCTTTTTGGACTTGTAATGAAAACAAATATATTTTTTGTTTTCAGGAAAGCAAACAGTTGGCTTGAAGCATGTCAAGGTTTTAATGCCAATAGTGCTACGATGTCATTGCGAGCATGCTACGCTGTACGGTGCACTCTGCATTAAATGGAGAGAGTGCAAAAAGTTTCCATTTCTTACCATTACGATCATAAATAGGGGTTAAACCCTGGTAATTTTTCCATTTTCACTGTAAAAGCGTAGAGCCCACATTGGAGCACAAGGTGATTTCGGAGCACGGAGAGATTGTGCTAACAACAAGCAAGGCAAGCTTTTTTGCATAGCGAAGAGGGAAAATCTGCAAGCAGGATGATGGCTCCTAAGAAGGAACGTAGTCATCTGGCACTTGCAAAGGTTTAGGAGGTGAAGGAAACACTGGGGCATGTGACACAAGTGCTCATCGTGGCACAGAAGGACATGCCATTGACCTGGTAGGTTACTATGCTTCCTCTACTTTTTACAATTCTATCATCACTTTGTGTTTTCTACTTTCATTGTGTATCCTAGTCTTAGTCATCTACGTTTTCTATCATCATGTTGTTTTGGCCTTTGCATCACCGCTGTCACCATTTCAGTCGTGGAAAATGCATTAACGTTATGTCATAGTTGCATGCAAGGTCACTTAAACTACCACTACCGCGGTTGTCGTAACCGCAGGGGTTTGGACAGTTGCACATCAGAATCGTGAGGCCACCTGCGAAATAATAGAGCAGTGGATGCAGATGGACTTGCTAGACTAGAAGTTTCAGGATTTAAAAGACCTCAGCGCCAAAGCTTACAAATGGGGGTAGTCCCAGAAAAACCATAAACATATGTATTAACAGGAAAATGCCACCCATCGTGAACTATACGAGGATGCTGCTGTGGAGGTATTTATGTATAAAGCATTTGTAAATGCTATTAACACTTCTGAGGCCTATGCCAAGTTTAAGGAACAAGTGAAGGTTACGAAATCTCCTGATTGGAAAGTGGACCTTCCCACAGGGGATACCGTGACTATTTCCTTTTCTCCGGGACCACCAAGGTGGACAACTATCAAAAGGAAGAGAGCTACTACAGTAGACGTTGAACCAAGCAAAAGGAATTAGGTGGAGATCATGGAAGAGGAGGTCTGGCACCACCTCGAGCTCGGTTTAGACTGGATACTCTTTGAGACAGACACAGGCCATTCTTAGGTTAGTTGTTTTCTACCGTGTTAATGCTTATGCTCTATTGTAGTTTGCATTTGTTGCCCTAGTTGACCGCTTCACCCCTACAATGCAGGCCCCAGATGAGAGTGCAGGGCCCGTAGAGGGAGCGAATGAAGAACTGGCAGAGGGCAACGCAGAGGAAGGTGAAACACCACAAAATTTCAAGCTTAGTACTTCTCCAACAAGAATCAAGCTAAGTCGTGATGGGCCCCCCTAGCATGACTGAAGCTTGAAAACCTCTCAAAGAGCCTCAAATGGAGTCAAACCGAGCAAAAAAATTGTTCTCCGAGATCCACAGAAGACTACGGAAACATCTGAAATCAAACCTGTGGTTCCTAGCTCAAAACACTTAATTTTACTAAGTATGCAGCATGCACGCCCAGCATACATGCCTAGCGTGCAACTCCAAAGATTACCCAAAACAGGCACTCCAGGGCAAGGTTTTCACAAGGCATCGGCTCTTAGAGATAGGGCAATGGTTAGGTGTCATCATGGGCTCAAGAAAATTGGGTTTTTGACCTCAAAATTATGCACTTTGGGGTTCATACGCCTAGCATGTACATCATGTATGCTCAGCGTGTACGCCCAGCGTGCACCATCCAACGTGCAGCACAACGTACATCAGTGGAAGAAATCAGCAGAGCCATGTCAGATCAAGTCCAAGAATATCTACAAGCAGCACTCTCAGGACATCTGAGCCCAAATCCGAAGGGCAAACTGGATACTTCATGTTGTAGCAATAGGTTGTAAAAATGACCTCTTTTGTTTTAGTCAAGTCTATAAGCTGTGTTCACATGACCAACGTGTACACACTGGCGTACAACATGCTGTACACTTATAAAATTTCATTCGTCAACACTCGGTCAATGCTCCACATGTCACCCGATCTAGAATTCCAACACCCCACAGCCAATAATCCCATCTCAGATCCGAATAGAATGCCCACGCCTGTATAAAAACCCTGATTTTTGACTGGATCAAGGTTGAAAAAATCAAGGGCATCTTGGCAAAAATTTGGCACTGAGAAGATCGAGAACATTGTATCCTTCACATTGGGCTTCTATCCTGTACGCTGAGCATACAACCTTCACGCTGTGCTTGCAGCCGAATCCAGCAAACCATCACACATTTGTTACGCCATTTGCATATAACCTAGTGTATTGCACATCAGCATATGTTTGGGGAAATCCTTGTCTGATCCGTGTGTGGAAAACCCAAGGTACTCTGCCTTCGTTAGTTCTAGCTTGCCCTTAGGCAAAGGTAGGGTCTTTTGTGCTTGTCCAGGGATCTTGTGGTTTTTGTTTCATTCCAGCTGGAGACTAACAATTTTGGACAGTACAAAAATTGGTGCTAGAAGGAGGGCCTGAAATTGTCTAAATCTAACTTGAACTCACACACTTGCTCCCTGTACTGCCGATCTACTACCGGGCACCCTCAAACTCAGCAATTTCGAACCTTCAAAATCAGTACCCTGTTTTGCAATATTCTCAACGTCTACATGCTGCAAACATTCTTAGTGTCTACACATTGCAAACCCTCTTAGTGTCTACATGTTGCAAACATTCTCAGCATCTACACGCTGCAAACCCTCTCAGCGTCTACACGATGCAAACATTCTCAGTGTCTACACGTTGCAAACCCTCTCAACGTCTATACACTGCAAACATTCTCAGCGTCTACACGCTGCAAACCCTCTCAGCATCTACACGCTGCAAACATTCTCAACGTCTACATGCTGCAAACATCTTACTTGCACCACAGACCCTCCCTACATGTTGCAATCATCTAAACCTGTACACTATAGACTTTGTACATTGTAGACTCTATCTACACGCCATCCTGTAAACCTGTACGTTGTAGACTCTGACTACATGCCACCCTCAAAACCTGCATGCTCGTCATCCTATCTGTATGCTGATAGTTGTAGCCTACAAGCTGTAACCTCGGTTTACGTGCATTGACCAGTTTCAGTATGCTGGTTGCTAAAGTCTGTACGCTAGGACCTAGTCCACATGCTGTGCCAACAAGTCGCATGCTATTAACTTAAGTGTATGCTGATAAGCACACCCTTTCGTACTTAGCCAAGTTCTTACCTGTACACCCTAACATTACATCCTTTCCATCGAGTTATATTTACAACCCTTTCACCATGAATACCGCCAACACCAATGTCTCAACCAAGTCCATTCTAGATACCGTGGGCCCCACGATGATGCCGGTGTCCGTTATGCAAACCATTGAGGCCCACGGTGAGGTTAATCCTTATAAAGGACCCCGTCAATCTCTCTGACTACAGGGGAAGAATCCATCATTCAACATTATCACACAGGAACAATATAATTTCATATGCATAAAAATCCAAGCCGGCCTAACAATGGATCAAATTGAAATGGAGGTCAAGAGACAATATGAACTATTCCATAGGGGAGGATATGAGTTCATCCCTTCCCCATATGACATTATCCCTCTCCCTGAGCACTACTTTGAACTTATCTCACAGCTCCTCCTGGCCAGGAATTAGTATTTAGACCAATCTATGGCAAATCCTCAATTGAAAGAGGAGGATGACTTTGCCACTCAGTCCAAACACAAAGACTCATACCATACCCTCAACCCACAAACTTATGTGAACCCATTGTTTCACCCATTCATGGTAGAAACTACGTCCTTCAAGTCACTCAGAACCACTCAGGCACTTGTCCCTCAACAAGAAGCTTCTACTCTCATTCCCACTCTCCCCGTGACTGATAACCAATTCAACATACCCATTACCACTGTTCCTCCACTCACCATGTTATCCCCCCCTCTTGCAAATACAACCCCAACAAAAACCCCCTCAAAATAATGTAGGAGTGACATTCCCACCCCGAGTGATTAGGATGCCATATGTGATACCAGCTTCTACATCCACACACTATATACCACGGATCCAAACTCAAGGAGCTCCCTCCACCACTTTAGCTCAACAAGTTCAGGGTGTTCCTGCACAAAACGTGACCGGACAATGGGCTGGGACTAGTACACAAGCACATCAACCCCATAATTACAACATACGGCCTCCTACAATTCCATCCATAAACATCCCTCAGATATAGCAACAACCCTTCACTTATAGTATGCCATCCGTAGCAGCACCTACCATGAATATTCTGCAAGCCAAAGCCCCAATCACTTAGCTCCCCTCTTTCCCGCCTGCCATCTAATAATCTAACTTGTATACTACACCACATAATCAATATTCTATCTCACCTAGTGCCCAAGATTGGGCTAACACTAAAAAACTCATGCAAGAGCTAATTGATGAGGTCAAGCACCTCAAAACCGCCGCCAATGAAGAGCTTAAGATAGTGGATTTCTATCAAGATGACCCTATCAGCTCTTCAGTTCCACCCCTAACGTTACCTAAGGTTGTTTCCTTACCTATGTTGACTAAATAGAATGGGGAGATAAATCCCAACGCCCATCACATAATGTTTAGACTAGAATGCATGTTACTTCAGGAGTGGCCACATGCCATCTTGTGGGTGTTCCCCATGTCCCTCATAGGGAAGGCTCTTAACTAGTATCGGGCTTTGTCCCAAAACTCCATATCTTCTTTGGGCGATCTACTACACCAGTTTGTCACCAGGTTCAAGTATAACTTGAAACCTGAAGCAACACTTGATAGCCTGATACAAGTCAAGCAAGCACCACTGGAACCTATTCAAAAATTTATTCAACACTAGAGTGCTACCCTCAATGAACTACATGAACCAATCCCGGAGACTTATCTCCACACTATTCTAAAGGGGGCTATGAATGATTTCGTGAAGTCCAAGCTATACTACCTTAACGCATGCATGCTTAGTCAAGCATTTGTACAAATAAAGAACATAGAAGAGGCAGCCCAAAATAGCCATGACCCTATTTAGCCTTTAAAAACCAACACAATAAGAAAGATAAAGAAAAGGTTAAGGCAACAATAGTAGCAGTAGTGGAAACATGACAAACGAGTACGGGACAACAAGATAAACTACCTACTGCCCCCACTAACTATGCTAGACCTCCTCCCGCTACTGCACTCGAACCATCGACATCACAAAATCCTACACTAGGTCATGTGAGAAACTTCAAGAGAAGAGACCCCTCTCAATACACACCGTTGCACATGAAACCCTCGCAATTATTTGACCAACTCTTGAAGGTCGGGCTAATGAAAGATAAAAAATTGTCCCCAGCAGCAATCCAAAGACATGATTGATTCTGTCAGTTGGTCGAGAACCCAAGCTTGGAAACACCCAACGAGCCTCCAGTTCCAAGAGGGTTTAAAATAGATTTATTTTGCGATTATCATCAATGCAATGGGCATGGCATTGATTATTGCTTCACCCTGAAACAAGATATCCAATGGATGATCGACAGAGGTGAGATTACTTTCGATGAAGACAACTCGATCAAGCCACAAAACCAGGCTATGGGAATATATAAGGATCCTCTAAATACTAAGGAGGCTCCATACGTAATTAACATCATCTACCTAGACAGCGAACAAGAAACACCTACAATTAACACCATTTACTCATATAATGAACAACAAATACCTACAAGACCCTTTGTAGTTTGTATTCCTCCTACTACACAAATGCCCACACCCTAATCATCATAATCTCCATGTAATCCACCCACCCCACAAAGACCCTATGTCATCCGGATACCCCCCGTGGTGGTAGCCTCTACCATACCACCAAAACCACACGTGGTGCAGGTACCTCCCATTTCTATAAACATGCAACCTCCTAGCTGGTCCACAACCTATGTAGTCCAAGTGCCACCTGCGATCGTAACTACGGAGGAACAACTATCAACTAGACCAACTCTGTATGTTGTCAGGATACCCAAACATCCTAATAACCACCAACCTTTTACCCTTCAAACATAAAATAAATAGACCCTGTATGTTGTTAGGGTGCCTAGGCAACCTGACATTCAATTGTTGTCAATAGTCCAATTGCAACCTCAGCCTACTCCATACATCATACGGTTTCCAAGGGAACTTGATATTCAGAAACCAAATGTTCCCCCACGCCACACGTGGGAACGCCTGGCAAATAGGCTCACACGAGAACTATTGGAGAAAGAACGTCAACAGCTTGCCTTGGAACCCCCTAAGCCTACTCCATTGAGTGCAATACCCATGGCTTCACCTGCTAACGAACCGAACGCTAAGGGAGAATCATCGAGAACAAATGATACATCCAAATCAAAAGTTATGGAAGAAAACGCCAAACCAACTACACATGAGATAAAAATGTTGGGCCCGATGGACCAAGTAACTATTAACAAACATACCCCTAGCAGTAAAGATTTAGCAATAGCGTTAACATAGGTCACGCAAGCACTTAAACAGAAAAATAATTTACTAAGCCTGTATGACCCGATATTAACTTCTGAAACTCATCGCAAGGCCCTGGTACATATGTTAACATCAATCCAAGTAAGTGAAAAATTACCCGCAGATGAGCCTTCCATACATGCGATCATGTCCAAATGACAAAGACTCAAACCCAAATTGTTAAGCTTTCACCCTGAAAATATTAAGATCAATGAAAGAACTGGAGACATCACCCACGCACCTATGTTCATAATGATACAAGTAAATCAATTCAAAATACATTGGGTGCATGTAGATGATGGGGCCACCACAAATGTAATACCCTACCACGTCATCGAACAATTAGGGCTCACACAACTAATTAAACCAACTTCCACCACATGCTTAAAATCATTTAGTGGATCACACGTAGTGGTAAAAGGTACTATAGCTTTAGACTTTATAGCAGGGGATCGATTTTCCACATCAGCTAACTTCGTTGTCATCGACGAAATGCCAGGGTTCAATTTAATATTACAAAGACCCTGGTTGACCCAACTCAAAGCAGTCTCTTCCCCTATACACCAAGAGATCCACCTGCCTTACGAAGGTGGTGAAATCATCATACACGGGGAGGTTGCTACACCTACCATTTTGTCGCATACAGATACAGACCAAGGCTCGGAGGTTAAGTTTGAAGAGCCTAAATAGGATGACACAAACAAAAGACAAAGTTGCACACAACCAATAAACAATGATCCATTAGACATAAACAAAACTCTACCCAACATAGAAACACCTGGACCTGAAACTGTACCTACACTGCCTAACCTAGAAACCACAACAGACATCGAAACTATAGAACATACGGAAACACTAGAAGACACTAACATAGAGCACATCCCATCAGATGTCCATTGGGCTAAATTACCGTTCAATGTAATCAGCGAAGGGGACGCTGAGTACAGAATCACACCTATTAATATCACTCCTAACATTAAATTCAGAAAAATCAAAAAATTACTAAACCGTTAAACTACATGCTTCATCCGAAATGATGTTAAACTACCACATGTCCGCAACGACATAAAACTAGCCATGGTCAGAAATGACTGGTTTATCAAGAAACTCACCAGTGTCACTTGGAACTTCTCTTGTTTACATGGGGCCCGAAATGGCCTTAAACTAGGACACCTTTCTTATTTCTTTTTCTCAATTTAAGTTTACAGTTCATGTTACCCTGTTGTGTTGTTACGTTATCAGCCATAGTTTCTTCATATTCCCTTACCTCTGTTCCTACTTTGCACATTACACTTAAGCAACAAAATGAACAAAAACATTTTACATTGCTGCATCAGGTTTACATTCAAGCCAAAAAGATTTTCACTTTAAATTTGCACTTAACAGTATTCAAATAAAATTCAAATAAAAAATGAATAAATACAAAATTCAATTAAAAGATTAAAAAAAGTATAAATGTATCAACACCAAATTACAACTTAGTGCAACGTCCTCACACGATACATAGATCACATGCATAATCATTTTAACAACAAACAAGAAATATATACTCATATACAAATAGACAATTACAGTGGTTAACCAATCCTATCCATTAGTTCATACACAGTCCAAACCAAAACATTCTGTTTGCGGCTCGTATAAAACATGAGTGATCCTAAAACCAAATTTAAACCTAAGCATCAGTGTCGGGAGGGGTGTCCCCCTCAGACTCCTCGGCCCCATGGGTCCCTGCTCCACTGGGGCCACCCTCTTGACCATCGCCATCACCCTGACCCTACAAAAAGGTAAAAGAAAATGATTAGTACAAAAAGAAAAGAGAAGAATTCCAAAGTTAATAAACAAAATTCACAACTTTAAAGTACTTACTGAAGAGGATCCTCCTAGACCGAACTCCAACTGACGAAGGATTTCTTCTTCGAAAACACTTGCCCAGTCAATCCCATCAAGGCCTAGATCAACATTGGCCAAAGCCTTCCCTTTGTCCACCATGGATGAAGTGGAACATTTCAGAGTAAAATCCCCCATAGAAACCTCCCCAGAAGCTATGGTGATTACCCTCTTGGGTGATTCCATCTCCACCATAGTATGCTTGGCAAATGCATCAAATGAGGAGTGCAAGCCTAAGCCCTCAACAAACATCTCGAGCTGACGCTTCTCTATAGATACGTCTTTTAACGACTTTTTATAATGATACTTATGGGTCTTCTCATCTTGACCCCATTTTTGTACCTTAGAAGCGAAAGCCTTCCAATCTTGACATTTGAGGTTCAGTAAATCTATTTGCGCTTTACGCTCTGCTAACTCCCGAGTCAACAATACTTGGTAGTTTAACAAATTCCAATATCTATCATAATTAATTTCGGAAGTTAGCCAAGAGCAATCACCTGTTAACCTTGCTGAGGCAAACTCATAGCATAATTTGAGATCATCCTGCTCTGCTGATAGCTTGGAAATCTCTTTTTCTCCTGCCTAAATCTGCACCCATAGCCTCTCGATGGAACGCCTACACATCCAAAGAGACTTGGCGTTCTACAAAACACACTCTGCCACTTTATCATAAATTTTTCAGGGCACTTGCTCAATTTCTGGGGGCAGCATAGGTAAACTATCAATACTAGTGGCCTCAGCTGAATCCCATTTCAGTTTAGCCCCTATTCATATGAGGAGAACATACATTAGACATTGGACAGTAGCAATAGATTAAAAAAAAAACAAAGGATACATACCTATTCCAGGGTGAGCTTGCTCGATACGATCAACCACTTCATCAACGACACCAATTATAAAATCCATTTTACTTGGCATTTCAATCCAAGTAAAAGGTTCATGTATAGGAGACGGGTTAACTTCGATGGTCGTTTCCGTGGAGGCCTTCATCATGGGGACTTCTAAACGAATGTTAGGGAGCGTCCTGGTCTCAATATTTTTGCCTGGTAGCAGTAAAAGCATGAAATCAAAATTTAGAATGATGGAAAGCACAATTCCAAAGGAAAATGCCATAATAAGGAGAACATACCGGAATCTCTATCTTCTTCCAGATTCGGAGGATCACCAAGGTCTAGTTGTCCTTCGAAGAAACTGTCCAACATCTCATCAATGTCATCCTGATCATCGATGTTACCCTTTTCTGTTGTCTCTCCCTCCTGATCTTCTATTCCTCCTGTCTCCTCCCTACCTGCCTCGTCTTCCTCATTTAAGTTCATTGAGGCCTCTTCCTCCTCGATGATTGGTGCTAATCTCTCTTTTCTCACTCCAGAAGTCAGCTCTGATGGCATTCATAGGTTCGAAATTAGGTGTTGTATAAGCCACCGGAAATAAAGTAAAAATAACAATGATGATAACAAAGAAAAATCCAATCAGAGAACCAAGCTTACCCTGTACAGGCATCTTAAACTATATACATTTCACCCTTGGTTCATCTGTATTTAGAGCAACCTATTTAGGATGCTCACGCTTCTGAACTCTTGATTTTTCTTTTCCAATCATTTCCTGGATAACCCAATAGGCTCTCCTACCAGTGTAAGGTACATTTTCTGGTTCCAACCCTATGTTGTCATGCGTGTGAATTGATTGACCAGATGACCCCTCCGTCATGATAGAAACTAACTCGTCAATCCCGTCAGGAGAATCTTGAGATTCAGCCACCTCCAATAAGTGGTGAATCCACGAGTGAGATAGTTGATGGAGATCCCTTAGCATGTACTTGTTATCCACATGAACAACCAGAAATTCCGCTAGCCGGCGCAAGTAACCAGCAAAGAATGCAAAAGTGAAATGGGATTGCACCTCAATGTTTGAATGCAACCTCACTATCTCCTCGTGGAAACCCGAAAGGAAAAACTGAGCCTAGTTATAACGTACCCTAGTCTCTAAAATAGTATGCATGATGCGCATAGGTTCTACCCCAAAACGTTTTACTTGAGACAGATACTTGGGAAACACCTGCGCCTTGAATAAGGGATATTACTCATTGACTTCTTCGACTTTTGATTTCCCCTACATAGGAAACCCCTTTGAGCCCTTAAGGACACCCAACCAGTTCTCCAATTCATGAACCACATGGATTTCCCTCTGCGCCCTATCCAAAATCACTTTAGTTCCAGTTGCTGGTACACCAAAGAAGTCCGAAAAGAACTCCTCTGACAGATGGAAAATCACTTTGACACCCTTGATGCGAGTGTTATAGTAGGCAACAGACTCATCAAAAGAATCAATGATTCCAATCATCTCCGTCAAAGAAACATCAGGGCTTAGAGCAGTAAATAAATCCATGAGGCCCGCATCACTCAAACGATTGATGATATGTTGTGGTGCCTTTGTACGTAACCATCATTGTGCATCATTGACTTCCTTGAATTTCATGGACAAAGTGCTCTCAGTCCGCCCGGTTGTGATAGTGGCTCCACTAGATGGGGCACCCACTATATGCACAAGATAACCCCAGGGGGTCAACATAACCAATAATGTAGCAAAAAAAGCAATCTGAGGTGTCGAAAATACCATTACTTACCATCAATCGATGGATTTAGATCACTAGGAGCCAAATCAGCATCATGTGGGAAAACTGGCCCATTATGAGACCAATCCCCATGCAACCACCTCCTAGCCTCACATTGAGCAAGTGCCCTCGAGTACCATTTGTGGAAATGAACAATCTCATCCTTAGTCTGGGCCAACACAGCACCACAAAGAGTGGGGCCCACCATGAAGTCCTGCAAGGCGGTACGAGCCAAAGCGAGCCCATCATCACCTACGCATACTCCTTCTTTATTGAATTGAGGCCTGCAAAGATATGGTGGTCAAAATATAAACCACTACTAAGCAGCGAGGAAAAAAGTGGCGAATTGAACAAACTTACCTTCCTACTCGATACATCGTTCCAGGAGGGTTCTGGAACAAAGTATGTGCATGAGCAGCTAGGAACAAGGTGTTATTGATCTGGTAAGACCCATGTGACAATAAGTCCCAAAAATGTGATAATGGATGGCTAGATTTGGATTCCCCCGAGGGACCATCCTCAATCGTAAGTGGTCCCTTGTCAATGTCCACCACGAAAGCCATAATGCCATTTGAAGACCTTGGTAACATGGTCTCGAGCATGCTCAATGCTAATTGTTCACTTAAATGCGACCATATTACCACGTTGAATTTGTCTAAGATGAAGGCAAGGAATTCACAGGCCCCTTCTTTGAACCATACCCCATTGTGATCAATTGTCATATCAGGGACTAGCTCATTAGAATCAATTGGACCAAACCACGTCAGAACTCCAACGAGCTCGACCACCAAGAGGAAAGGTTTGGGATCCCTGCATGTATTCAAGAAATAGGATGAATAAGCCATGTAAAAATAAAGTTCTACATTAGGGAGCCAATGCTTAGAAAAAAGATTTTCAAAATCAAACTCAATGTGCACGCTGCACGTTGGAAAACTCAACCTGCACGCTGCACGCTGGAAAAACTCAGTGTACATGCTCCGTGTTGGCAAAACTCAGCATGCATGCTGCATGTTGGAAAATGTAGCGTGCAGATCCTGCATACTGCATGTTGGAGCACGATCACACTAACCATACACGCTAAGTATAGAAACCTTACGCTATGGAAACATCTACGCTACGCAATGAGAAAATCGACAGGAATAGCAGGCAAAAACACAAATTTTGAAGAAGGGTCAGAGCCTACCTGCACGTCGACCTTGACCATGAGGGTATCTGGGGTCTAGGCAGACACTGGAGCATCGCTTCACTCTCTTCGACAAAGGTCAAGCTAGGATACTTCCTCCCTTGGCCTTCTACATGCTTTCCCTTGCTCATCGTGGCATTCACGAGAACCCTGTATGCTGGGATTTTGTTCTTGCACGCTGCACCTCAGGGTTTAGTCCTGCACGCTACACGCCAGGGTTTAGTCATGCACGCTGCCCTGATTCCTACACACTGCACGCTGGGGCTTAGTCCTGCACGCTACATGTTGATGCTGTGGGACCAAGGTTGACACTGATGCTGTGGGCCCGAGGTTCATGCTAAAACTGTTGCCTGAAATGCACATTCACACTGCGATTTGGCTCAAGTTCACGTTGCTTGCATTGACTGTCGGGTTCACGCTCACTCCATGTATTTTATACCACCGTGTTGACCCCACCACCACTTCCTTGAATATTTTATTCAATTTATTCAAAATTAACCAAAGTACAAAGTGTGAGCAAATGCTAAACAAAAATAACAATATAATGAACACTACCACATACCATATTCTCTTGCGAAACAATTTTGGTTGTCCACACTAAACGTTTTGATGCAAACTCCTCATCTAACAGTCTCACACCCAATAACCATGTGCAATCCATACAACCAACTAAAGGCCTTAAACTGCCATGTGTCCAGGTACGACGATAAACTACCACCACATACCTTAGCCATTGTTAAACGTCCACATGATTTATATTGACTAGAAAACCGTAACAGCCCTTCCAAGCTTACTCTACTCCCTGTTTATTTGCAGGAGCAAGCCCTATGAATTACCAATTGCATCTGTTAGTACAACACACGTGGTAGAATGGTATGATGACATAAAAGAGTACCTTCTACATGGTGTAACACCACAACACCTAATGAATGGATAAAAAGACGTAGTATGAAAATGTTCTCGATAGTGTGCATTGATAGGAGATGTGTTATATCATCGATCTTACGAAGGCATATTATTAACATGTGTTAGTAAAACTGATGGTCAAATCATCGTCGAGAAAGTACATGATGGACTATGCGGAGGACACATAGAACCTAAAGCAATGGCAATGAAAATAAGATGTTTGGGCTATTATTGGCCACACATGGAGTATGATTGTTTCTCTAAGGTCAAAACGTGCAGTATCTGTCAAAAACATAGCAATCTAATACATGTTCCACCAAATGAGTTGCATACAACACAAATCACTTGGCCTTTCCAAAAATGGGGCTTAGACATTATCAGGCCGATAACTCCCGCATCTTCCGCAAGACATAGCTTCATCATAACCACGACAGAGTATTTTATGAAATGGGTAGAAGCTATTCCTCTTAGGAACATCACATCTAGACACATATGCAACTTCATTTTAGAAAACATTGTGACCCGTTTTGGCATTCCAATGACCATCATCACTGATAACGGGCTGCAGTTCAGCAGTGTCGAAACTAGAACTTTCTGTGAAAGTCTAGGGATAAAACATTCATTTTCATCCCCATACTACCCTCAGAGCAATGGACAAGCTGAAGCTACAAATAAGATCATCATCTTAGTACTAAAGACGATGCTTACACAGAGCAAAAGAAAATGGCATGAACAGCTAGTATACAGACTATGGGCCTATCACACTACGCATCGTACTTCCACAGGTAAAATGCCATACAGTCTTGTTTACGGTTCAGAATTTGTATTACCTTTGGAGTTGCAGGTACCATCCTTAAGGATTACGCTCTCTGGACTCCTCAACGAAGATCAAAACAATTACTTACACATTATTGACTTAGATTTGGTGGAGGAGGAACACACACGCACACTCGATCAGATTGAATGGTACCAATAGTAGCAACGACGACGCCATCAGCACGATAGCCATCAACACCTGATCAAGGAAGGCGACCTTGTACTCAAAGCCATTCAGCAACTCCCAGACAAATTCTTAGCCAATTGGGAAGGACCCTACTTGGTCATCAAAGCATTCGACAATGGAGAATTTAAATTAATTGATATGAATGGCAATGAAATCGCACATTCGATGAACCACTTATACTTCAAACCGTTCTATGTTTGAACATGAACTCAGGTATGTGCTCATCCTAGAATCATGACGGTAAACTGATACCATAGCTCGTCCTAGAATCATGATGGTAAAATGATACCACAGCTCGTCCTGGCATTATGATGATAAACTAGCATCACAGTTCATCCGTAATGACAATAAACTAGCACCCATATGGTATGACATTAAACTACCATAGTTTTGTTCGCCAGAGTCTACTAAGACTATAAACTAGTTTGCCTCTCCACAGTTCGCCAAGACTATAAACTAGCAATGTACCATCTGCTATGATGCTAAACTAGCAATGTCCAATGGGTTATGACATAAAAATAACCCACAATAGTCTGCTATGATTATAAATTGGCAGCTTCATCTCTAGCCTCCCGATCTGTAGCTGCATTCAAACTTCATCCGAGCCGTTGCCTCACTCATCACCAGTTGATCTTAACAACATTGCTGCCATTCATATTCAGTGCTTGAAATCTCATCTGGTGCCTTTGCTTCATCAGTTGCTGTTCAAGTCTAAGCTTACTCACTCACTCGTGATTTTCTTGTCTTCTTAGAGTTGTGTTTGCAAGATGACACTCAGAGGTGTTCGTATGAGAATGCACTTCATCACAGTAGCAAGGTACCACATTGTTCCTAACACACATAACAAGGTTAATCAAGACATTCACTAGTACATTCCCATTTCCCATTACATTTCCCCATCTATTCCTCAAAATACTCTTCTCAGTCATACCCCAGACACACCCAGTGCACTCCAAAACATCGAGCACACCATGGCACACTGCACCACCTTTAAGCAGTTGCAACCACCTTTAAGTAGTTTCAACACACAACATGCAACACACGATATGGTACTTGAGCAATGAGTACAAGATCATAACGAAGCTCTTTAAAAAAAGAAAAACTTCCCATATAAGCCCTAGGAGAGAAGGCAGTTGTCTTGGAAGCAAGTACTCAAGTCTTAAACACTCAAGTAACATCTAGTTACATGGCTCTGGATCTCCACCAATAGGTGCACTTTAATATCAAACAAAGACCCTGTTCCTCCAAAGAACGTAACACATCATCATCGTGGCTTTGGTTATGCCAACAAGTACTCTTAAACAAGAGTCTTGTTCCACCAAAGGATGTACACCTCATGTCTTGGTCCCGAGTCTGCTAGACAATGGCTATTGACAAGGATCAACACAACTCGACACATACCAGAGCATCCCCTTCCCTATGCACAATTCCTAGATCAGTTCCCAATCTCCACAATTTCCATCCCCCTATCCAGCTATAAATTTCATTTCATTATTTCCATGTACTACTGAACATGGTGCGATGACACTAAGCCAAGTGTCAAAGGACAATGTTTCTACCAAGTCGCTTGTGGTGTTTTGTACTTCTTTGTCGACACTTCTTGGGTTGATTCCTCCAAACGTCAACAAAGAAGGGCCAATGAAACACCACAAAATTTTGAGCTTAGCACTTCTCCGACAAGAATCAAGCTAAGTCGTGATGCCCCCGCCCAGCATAACTGAAGCTTGAAAACCTTGCAAAGAGCCTCAAACAGAGTTGAACCGAGCAAGAAATGGTTCTCCGAGACCCACAGAAGACTACGGCAACATCCAAAATCAAACCAGTCATTCTTAGCTCAAAACACTTAATTTTACTTAGTATACAGCGTGCATGCCCAGCATACATGCCCAGCGTGTGACTCCAAAGATTACCCGAAATAGACACTCTAGGGCATGGTTTTCACAAGGCATCAGCTCTCAGAGACAAGGCAATGGTTAGGCGTCATCATGGGCTCAAGAAAATTGGGTTTTTGACCTCAAAATCATGCACTTTGGGGTTCATACACCGAGCATGTACATCTTGTATGCTTAGCGTGTACGCCCAGTGTATACGCCTAGTGTATACACTTAGCGTGTACGCCCGGTGTGCACCATCCAACGTGCAACGCAACGTACATCAGTGGAAGACATCAGCAGAGCCATGTCAGATCAAGTCCAAGAATATCTGCAAGTAGCACTCTCGGGACATTCGAGCCCAAATCCAAAGGGCAAACTGGATACTTCCTATTGTAGCAATAGTTTGTTAAAATGACCTCTTTTCTTGTAGTCAAGTCTATATGTCCTATTCACATGACCAACGTGTACACACTGGCGTACAACAGTACACGCTGGCATAAAAAACATTGTACACTTATAAAATTTCATTCATCTGCACTCGTTCAATGCTCCACATGTCACCCGATCTAGAATTCCAGTACCCCACAGCCAAAAATCCCATCTCAGATTTGAATAGAATGACCACGTCTGTATAAAAACCCCAATTTTTGACTGGATCAGGGTTCGAAAAATCAGGGGCATCTTGGCAAAAATTTGGGGCAATCCACACTGAGAAGATCGAGAACATTACATCCTTCACACTAGGCTTCTATCTTGCACGCTGAGCATACAGCCTTCACGCTGTGCTTGCAACTGAATCTGGTAAACCATCATCCCACTGCATCCACCGGAGCTTTTTGTCCACCTTGTGTCAGACCCACAACTGCGTTTAGACCGGTGCATTGTAACTTTCATTATGCAATAATATTACCACATTTCTTTCTCTAAGATTTATTATAGTTTTTTGTTCATTTTTGTGTACTTATTGTTTGCATTCCTGTACGTTTATGCTTGGTTTTACATTTGTTACGTCGTTTGCATATAACCCAGCATATTGCACATTGGCACATGTTTGGGGAAATCCTTCTCTGATCTGTGTGTGGACCACCCAAGGTACTCTACCTTCATTAGTTCCAGCTTGCCCTTAGGTGAAGGTAGGGTCTTTTGTGTTTGTCCGAGGATCTCTTGGTTTCTATTTCATTCCAGCCGGAGACCGACGATTTCGGACAGTACAGAAGGCGATGCAAGAGGAAATGATGTAGGAACGAAAGGCGAAGATGATGTAAATAGAAATGACCCATGATAGCATACGTGCTATGTTTTGAGTAAAATGTTCATGCTTTAATGTGCTAGTTTTAGGCCATTTCAGGCCATTGCTAGTTTTTAGTTGTTTCGGGCCATTGCTAGTTTTAGGCCATTTCGGGCCTTTGCATAACATGGCAAAGAGATGATACATTAACAAATTGAACAATGGCTAATAGGTAACTTATGCTAGTTTTAGTCCATTTTAGGCCATTGCTAGTTTTAGGCCATTTCGGGCCATAGCGTAGCATAGTTTTAGGCCATAGCATAGTATGCTAAAAAGATGGTATGTTAACAAAACAAAAAGTCATGAGCGTACAAGGGATGGCAACTACAAAGGAATCCATGGGGTTGCTATGCTATGAGTAGCTGCTTCTTGACTCACCATGGATTGAGTGGAATGTAAGGCCAAGATGTCTTGCCAGGGCCCTCATCCACATCATTGTCCCCCGCTTGGAAGGGCAACTCAACCCATACACCTTCATTTTGGAGACCGGCCTACTGGGCTGGTTCTCCTGCTGAGTGGTTAATGTGCATGTCAGTAGGTGCTTCATTTTCAGAGGTTACGACCTCTGAACCCTACTCTGTGTCTATGTTACTAATAGCTTGTGTTGCTACTTCATCACCATGGATCACCACCTCCCTACCCGCATATGGTAGGTGGATTTCCTGATGTATGAGTGAGGAGACAACCGTAAGTTGTGCCAACCATGATATCCCCAAAATCAGGTTAAACCCAAGCATTTCCTCAACCACGATGAATGTTGTATTTTTGGGGAAATAGTCCACTGCTACGAAGTTTATGTGAACTGTGCCCTTCTCCATGACCCATGCCCCGTTGAATGACCTCAGGCATGACATCGTTGTGGGTTTGATTTGACCGACCAAACCCAACTTGTCCACAATGGGGAAAGGGATGATGTTCGTAGCCGCCCCATCATCAATGTGTACCCTTCGAATCCAGTGTTGGCCAACCTAAATTATGATGAAAAGGGGGGCTATAGTCACCTGACCCCTTTCGAAATCTTCCCTAATGGCATTGTTACGAAAGATTAGTTGAGGCTATTCTGGCTCTGCAAGTGCAGAGGAAAGCAAGATAGAGTAGATCGCTTTGTCTTCCACTGGCATGTCTTCATTGATCGAAGTCACCATCAACATGTGGATCAGAGCCTCATGGTGTAGGATAGATGTCATGATTATATCGTACAAGCTCAATGTGGTGTTTTTTTGTTTTAGAGCTTGTTTGACCTGAGTGAGGGTGTCCAAGAGGTATTGGCCACCCCCTGTTCAATGATTTCTTTCTCTTCTATTCGTTCTAGAAGATCCTTTTTCCCAAATTTCCCGAGGGGGGTGCATTCAGATATGAGTCCAGATCCTTTTTGGTAGGGTGGCACGGACTATGTGGTCATGCTAGCTTTTATCTTTGGTGACAAAGGCATAGATGCAGGGGGCTAAGACGTAGGCTTGGGGGTACCTTGGGTGGTACTTCCCTTAGATGTCTCACCCGCAAAGTGAACTTCTCACCTTTTAAGACGAGAAGGTTGTTCAACTATTTTTCGTGGGATGGAGGCTATTAAAGGCATTGGCACCCTAATGACAAATGGAGATGAAGGTGTTAACGGGTAGAGCCACATGGCTTTGTTAATAGGTGGCACAAAGGTGGATGCACGTGGAGGAACTCTCAGGATGAATGGCTGTTACGAGCTTTGATTAGCCTCTTGTGGTGCTGGTATGCTACATTGAGGCATACAGACCACGAATGGCTGCTGGGGTGGCCTAGGATCACTGTCAATGTCGATAGTGTTGATAATGTACCTGGCATTGTTGATGTTGAGGGGGTCTGTGTAGACATGCATGGATTATTTTTCAGGATGTAATGGGTTACTTTCGTCTAGCACCAGTTTCCCTTGGTCGATCAATCTCTGGATGTCATCCTGCAACACCAGATAGTAATTCGTGTTGTGACCAAACTGTTGGTGGTAGTCACAAAACTTGTCCAGCCTAAAATCCTTAGAAACTAGGGGCTCATTAGGCAGGGCCAAAGAGGGGTTCCTAAGAAGCTTGGAGTAGCGTTGATGTCTACTGATTGCTTCTTCCGACATCTGCTTTTATTGGATGTACCCTACTGCCAATAGTTGCTTCAGAAGTTTCAAAGGCTTGATAGGTAGTGGGGTGTACTTTGAGCATTCTTTGAGCTCAAAGTTAGGTTTGGGTTGTGCAGATGTCTCAAGTGTAAGTATAGCAGGTTGCGGTGCGTGGCCCTATTTGGGCGTAGGGTTAACTGTAGGTATGGCCGGTTTCTTGCTGTTCTTGCTACCATTATGGCTAGTTTTGGGCTTGGCCTTAGTCGCCACAATGACCACTATGGTTGTTGGGGATTTACTCTTATCCTTCTTTATGAAGGTATTTTTGTAGGCGATGTAGGTTGAGTCTTTACATGCCTCGGCTGCATCCTATATGCTCTTAGTCTAAGCAAAGGCTTGGCTAAGAGTGCGAGGAGCAAGGTAATACAGTTTAGACTTGATAAAGTCGTTCACTACATCCTTAAAGATGGCCAGCAAGTGGGCCTCTATGATGGGCTCGCAAATTTTGTTAAGGGTCATGCTCCAATGTTGAATGAACTTTGGGACTAGCTCTAGAGGGTCTTGCTTCATGCTCATCAACTGATCCAGCGTGGTTTCTAGCTTCAAGTTGTACTTGAAGCATGTCACGAACTAGGTCAGAAGCTCTTCCAAAGTTGAAATAGATAAGCATGGCAGTGCACGGTACCAATCCAAAGCTTTCCTGGCTAAGTACATGGCAAAGAAATGAATAATTATGTGCGGCCATTGTTGCAATAGCAAAGATTCAGACCTAAAGGTTACGAGATGTGCATTGGGATCTCCCTCCCCATCGTACTTCATGAAGTGCGAGAGGGACATCCTTGGGGGTAGTGTCAAAGCAGGGATCGCAGGGCTGATGGGATCATCTTGGTAAAAGTTTATGACTTGTACCATGTCAGACCCAACAGCCTTGACGCATTTTTTTCCTTAGTAAGGGTCTGGATGAGCTGGAATGCTTGGTCCAGACCCTGCGATGTTGTAGACGGTAGGGGAGTTGTGGAAGAAACTTCCACTTGTGGGGTGGCAGGGGTGGCGGCGTGACCCATCGGTGGTACCATTGTGATAACCCCTGCGGACGATGTTGTTTGCATTGTCCACCACCTAGTAGGTGGTGTTGTTGGAGCAACAACCACGGTTTGAGCTGCCAAATGGACCACTTGTATCGCCGACAGCATAGACCATAGCCCCATGTTGGGTTGTACTGTTTACAATGCTTGGTGGGCCTGAGGGTGAACATAATGAGACATCTACGATGATTGCAGAATAGGTGAAGAAGCAAATGGGGTCCACCATGTGGACAGGCTAGGGCCCACCACAGTGGGTGGAGAAGATGTGAAAGTAGGAATTGAAATGGAAGTTGCATACAATTGTGAAGTAGGCAAGGTATGAACATGTGGTAGGGTAGCTGTTATTGGTGTGCGATGCACTACAGGAATTTTCTATTGAATAGTTTGTGGAGGCATAGTTACTACAAATGAAATAGGGGAATAAGGGCGTTGATACCCCGGGAAGGTGACATGGCTACCAATTGTTGTTGTAGTTGCAGGCTACGGGAGCATAGGCATGATGACAAAGGGAGTGGTGATAGGAAATGGATTGCCCCAAAAGAACTAGGTAGAAGGGATAGGAACAGGGTTGGTTGGACCTCCCTTCTTGGATTGGGAATCGAGTTCCTCCTATCCATCTTGGAAAGCATCATCTTGGTTAGACACTATGTCTTGTTGCTCCCTAAGCCTAGTCAATTGGATTAGCTGGACTAGCAGCCTTTGGTTTGTCTGTGTCAAAGCTATGGAACTGCTGGGAGTGGGAACAAACTCATTCCCATTGAAATACCACAAAAAAAAAATTTTGGCTAACACTTGAAGACAGAAATTAAGCTAAGTCATGTTGGTCCTTAGCATGACCAAGCTTGAAAGCCTCAAAAATAGCATCAAACGAAGTCAAAGAAAGCAAGTAAAAGCTCCCTGGGACCCACAAAAGATTACGATGACATCTGGCATCAAACTTGGCAAATTTTGAGCTCAAAATACTTGGTTTTCACTAAGTATGCATCCTATACGCTAGCCTACACATGCCCAGCGTAAGGCCTAGCGTACAGCAACTTTCGGGGCTCAAAAACTCCTCAAAACATGATAAAGTGGAGTGTCTAGACCCCCCAGGACCTTCCCCAGGGTCCCCAGCAGGTCGCAGGCACTTGAAAATCCGATTTTGGGCTCCAAATGATGATCTTCCATTCCTATACGCCCAATGTATACGCTGCTACAGTGTTTCAGCGTAAATGCTACAATGTTCCAGCATAAAATCCTACAGTGTTTCAGCGTAAATGCTACAGTGTTCCAACGTAATGCTACAGTGTTTCAACATAAATGCTACAGTGTTTCAGCGTAAGTGCTACAGTGTTTTAGCTTATACGCCCAGCGTATACGCCAGTATCCATCAGCGTATACGCCTAGCATATACGCCCAACGTATACGCCCAGCGTATACGCCAGCATCCATCCAAGTTCACACGCCCAGCAAGTCCAGCGTATACGCCCAGCATATACGCTGGCCTAATGTAGCGTATACACCCAGCGTATACCATGTTTCTAAATGTGCACGCCCGGTCTATACGCCACGTGTCTCCCAGTCCAATTTTCCCGGTAACCCTACCCTTATAAATAGCCCAGTCTTCTGCGTTTGCGGGGGGACAAAATTTCTAACAGAGCAGACCCAAGAGACATAGACGCGACGGACCAGAGCTCCAAAACCCTCTTACACTGGAGAACCCTGTACGCCGTACACACAGTCTCTACGCTCTGCCTGCCTTGTGAACTAGCCGAGTCATTCCCGCACACGCCGGGGCCTTTCATCCGCCTTGTGTCAAAGCCACAACTGCGTTTGGACCGGTGCACTTTGTAATCAATTATCAATACAAAAGAGTTTACATTTTGCCCAGATTTATTGCAGTTTTCTTTATTTTTCAGTTTACGTTTACAGGCTCATTTACATTATCGTGCTTGTTTACGGTTTACCTTTAACGTGCATTGTTTACGTATAACCCAACGTGTTGTAGCGGCGAACGTTGGGGAAGTCCTTGTTTGATCTGCGTGCGGACCATTCAAGGCACTCTGCCTTCGTCCATTCTAGCTTGCCCTCACGCGGAGAAAGGGTCAGCTGTGCTTGTCTGTAGATCTTTCGGTGCTCGTAACGTTCCAGCCTTGCACCGATGATTTCGGTCGGCACAGTTTTTGGGGCTAGAAGGAGGGCCAAAACTGAAACCCCAGCATCTACGCTGCAAAACTGAAACCCCAGCGTCTACGCTGCAAAACTGAAACCCCAACGTCTACGCTACAAAACTGAAACCCCAGCATCTACGCTGCTAACAGACTACAGTGTCTACGCTGCCACACTAAACCCCAGCGTCTACGCTAACTTTGTTTCAAATTCCTAGCGTCTACACTGCTACAGTGCTTTTACGCTAGCTACAGTGCTTTTACGCTTGCTACAGTGCTTTTACGCTTGCTACAGTGTTTGGCATATACGCTGCTACAGTCCTTGGGCGTATACGTTGCTACAGTGTTTACGCTGCTACAGTACCGCTACAGTGTTTTTTCAACAAAAACACCCAAAACGAGCCCGTTTCAAAGCCGAATTCGCTGCGATTCGCACCAACATGAATCCCCTTGTCTAAGGCATACAATACACACAACATAACAATTCCAAGGTGACTTCCTCTTACCCGAGATCGCCATCCGCATACGACTACGGTTCATAATTTTATACTTAGCCAAATTTTCTCCCGTTTACATTGTACACGCAGGACACTTAGAAAAATTCTTAGCGTTCACACACCGAACACTCTACACACTTAGCCCGAAACACACTTGGCACCCCGTCACACATCACCATGGAGTCATCCCCGACCTCTAACGCATGCACCTTCATAGTCCCCACACAAGAACAGTATAACTACATCTGTGTGAAGATTCAGGCCAACCTTCCTCTTGACACCGTAGAACAAGAGGCAAAACGAAACTTCGAGCACATATACATGGGAGGTCACGAATTTGTCCCCTCTGTATATGACATCATCTCCTTTTCTGAACCTCAGCATAAACTCATCTCCCAGCTCCTTCT
>MNCI01008071.1:20809-75280 GCA_015680685.1 Gnetum montanum | reverse complement strand
CCAAACAAAAGGCAACAATGGAAACTGTAGCCGCAAGCACAAAAACAACTAACACTAGTACCAACCTGCCTGCAAAAACAAGGGCCACCCCAAGGCCCAACTTTCAGTGCAAGGATCGCTCTAAGTGCACACCTCTACTTGCATGACCTTCTAAACTACTAGAGCAACTCCTTAGAACTGGGAAAATCCAATACAAACAAGTAGTAGAAAAGGCTCGCCGAAGACATGATAGGTACTGCGAGCTACTAAGGAATCCCACCTTAGTAGCACCAAATGAGCCCCCAGTTCCACGACACTTCAAGCTAGACCAATTCTGTCACTATCACCAAATGTCTAGTCACAATACCGACACCTGTCGCGCGTTAAAGGATGATCTACAAGCAATGATAGAACGGGGCCAACTGAACATCAACACCCTGAATCAACCGAGCACAGAAAATGCCCCCTATGTCATAAACTCCATTGGCATAGATAGTAAGCCTAAGCCTGTGTGGAAACCTTTTGTGATTTGTGTGCCTCCCAGCAAGGCAACAATCCCCTCCACCTCCATGAGCAAGGGGCCTCCCATCGTTATCAAGGTGCCACCTAGAGTGTCGACGACACCTTTCGTAGTCAAAGTACCACCACCACATACGTCCACTAAGACGTTAAACTGGCAAGATTCAACGCAATCCCGAGCACCAAAGACACCCTCTGTGGTCAAAGTACCACCACAGACGTCTGCTAAGACGTTAAACTGGCATGTTGCACCAACAACAACAGCAAAGAAACCCTTCGTTATCAAGGTGCCACAACGAGCTAGTCAAACAACAACAACACCTCCCAAACTACCATTTTTCATAAAGGTGCCACCACGTGATGGCCTCTCACCTACCCAGTGCCCAACCGTAGGAAACATCTCAACCTCCCCTCCCTTAAGAGTAAACCCTACCAACAACACGGATAAGCCTACCAAATGGCAGCAGAAGAGGACAAACGAACAACGGACAATACCCACAGCTGAACCAAAGGACACACCTAGTATACAACAATCGAACACTGGGGGCCCTATCCCTAATCCCAAACAAACCAGGCCCAAGCCCTCAACCCATATAGAGGCAACCAACCCAATGGCAGACAACACAGACTTTGTAGCTACACTGGCCCAGGTGAAACAAACGCTCAAACAAAAGAACACAACCATGAGTTTGTACGACCTGGTCATGATGTCATCGGCTCATCGTGAAGCCTTAGCACAAACACTAGCATCCATTCCTGTTACAGAGAACATCCCTGCTAACATGGAATCCATCCGTGCAACGATTTCACAACACACACCACAAGAATTGGGTTCCAACACCTTAGCCTTCCGTGACGATGCAGTTAAAGTTAACCCCAAATGACGGGAAGTCACAACAGCTCCATTATCGATTAGTGTACGTGTTGGGCAATGTACCATTCGTAGAGTGCACGTTGATGATGGTGTGGCAACAAACGTAGTTCTATACTCCGTCATCAACAAACTAGGCATGGCAGATGAGATCATGCCAACAAAAATCATGTGTTTAAAATCTTTCAATGGATCATGTGTCACAGTTAAGGGCACAATCAACTTAGCCTTTGTGGCAAGTGAAAAATTCCCCACTAGCACAGAATTCACTGTCATAGAAGAGATGCCCAGTTTCAACATGATTCTTGGTAGACCTTGGCTAGCACAACAATGAGCCGTTTCCTCACCGATACATCAAGAAATCCACCTTCCATACGAAGGTGGACAAGTCATTATACATGGCGACAACACTCCTTTTCAAGCTGACCACAACATGGACATGTCACAGGTCTTGGAAGAGGAGCCTCTTGAAGCAACACCCACAACAACAAACACAGCACCTAGAGCTAAAACACCCGAACGAGGGGTAAAAACTGAAAGCCTCCTAGAGAAAACTAGTGCGCCTCCTAGACCATGCCTGACTAAGAAACAACCGCATAGTTAAGACTCCCCTGTGGCCAAAGACACGTCTAATCCCCGCCCACTCTTCACCTTTGTTCGTTGTGCATACGTCACCTTAGTTTGCATTGCACTAGCTTGCATGTGGCCCGAAAAGGCCTTAAACTAAATCATAGCCCGAAAAGGCCTTAAACTAGAACACATGGCCCGAAAAGGCCTTAAACTATAACCTTTTCACATTATTTTCTATTCACTTGTGCATTTCAATTCATGTTTTCTGCAGTGGCTATTTAACATTATTTTCTCTAGTTGCTTTTGTTTACAGGATCGTATGAACGCACATGCATGCATCCACCTTGACAGTCTTGGATCATGACTTGAAACTGATACCATAGAATGTCCTGGCGTCATGACGGTAAACCAACACCATAGAGCTCTGTCCGACATGACACTAAACTATCACACTCATTCACCAGAGTCTGCTAAGACTATAAACTAGCTTGCCTCTTCATAGTCCTCCATGACTATAAACTAGCATTGTACCATCCGCTACGACGATAAACTGGCAACGTCCAACGGGTTATGACGTAAAACTAACCCATGACAGTCCGCCAAGACTATAAACTGGCCACATCATTTCTGGAACATTCATCTGCTGCTGTAATTCATGACATTTCTTCTTCAATGCCTGCTGCATCATTCATCACACCGGCTTTGACAACACTATTGCTGCTCATTCTGTTTGCCTCAAGTTTCACATGGCGTCTCCATTTGCATTAGTCACATTCATGCCTGAAGTGTTCGCTAACTCATTCACTTGTGGTTTTCTTGTCTTCTTGAAGTTGTGTTTGCAGGATGACACCCAGTGGTGCTCGTACACGGATACACTTCATCACGGTGACAAGGGGCCACATTGTTTCTGACGCACGCAACCAGGTTAATCAATCTGGTCAAAAGTACATTCCCAGTTCCCAATACATTCTCCATTTCCCCAACACTCTTATTCCCTTTCCTACCCAGTTACATTTCCCAGATACACCCAGTACACCCCAAAAATTTGAGCCTACTGTTACATGCTATGACACTCTCAAGCAACTGCAACATACAATATGGCACATGAGCATGAGTGAAAAATTGAAAGAAAGCTCTTTCCAAAAAACAAACAAAAACAACAAAAAAAAAGAGCAAAAACAAAAAAGAAAAAGAAAGAACAAGAAAAGAGCAAAGAGCAAAATGAACCACAAGACCTTTGGCACTTCCCATGAGTGCCAGGCGGGAAGGCAGTTGTCTTGGAAACAAACACTCATGTCTCAAAAGCTCAAGTAACATCTCATTGCATAGCTATGGCTCTCCACCAACAGGTTTTCTTTAACACCAAACAAAGGGCTTGTTCCTCTAGAGAACGTAACCCACCATCACATGGCCAACAAGTCCTCTTAAACACTAAACAAGAGTCTTGTTCCGCCAAAGGATGCACATCTCATGCCTTGATTCCGAGTTTGCTAAACAATGGCTATTGTCAAGGATCAGCATGACCCGTATACACACCAGAGCATCCCCTTTACCATGCGCAATCCCTTGCTTAGTTCCCAATCCACATAATTCCCATCTTCCAATCCAACTACAAGCTCCATTTCCCAATCCTAAGTACTTTTGAACACAGTGCGATGACATCTGGCCAAGTGCCAAAGAACAATGTTTCTACTGAGTTTGCTTGTGGTGTTTTGTACTTCTTTGTCGATGCCTCTCGGGACAATTCCTCCAGTGATCAACAAAGAGGGGCCAATGAAACACCACAAAAAAAAATTTTGGCTAACACTTGAAGACAGAAATTAAGCTAAGTCATGTTGGTCCTTAGCATGACCAAGCTTGAAAGCCTCAAAAATAGCATTAAACGAAGTCAAAGAAAGTAAGTAAAAGTTCCATGGGACCCACAGAAGATTACGATGACATCTGGCATCAAACTTGGCAAATTTTGAGCTCAAAATACTTGGTTTTCACTAAGTATGCATCCTGTACGCTGGCCTACACATGCCCAGCGTAAGGCCTAGCGTACAGCAACTTTCGGGGCTCAAAAACTCCTCAAGACATGCTAAAGTGGAGTGTCTAGACCCCCCAGGACCTTCCCCAGTGTCCCCAGCAGGTCGCAGGTACTTGAAAATCCGATTTTGGGATCCAAATGATGATCTTCCATTCCTATACGCCCAGCATATACGCTGCTACGGTGTTTCAGCGTAAATGCTACAGTGTTCCAGCGTAAAATGCTACAGTGTTTCAGCGTAAATGCTACAGTGTTCCATTGTAATGCTACAGTGTTTCAGCGTAAATGCTACAGTGTTTCAAAGTAAATGCTACAGTGTTTCAGTGTAAATGCTACAGTGTTCCATTGTAATGCTACAGTGTTTCAGCGTAAATGCTACAGTGTTTCAAAGTAAATGCTACAGTGTTTCAGTGTAAATGCTACAGTGTTCCATTGTAATGCTACAGTGTTTCAGCGTAAATGCTACAGTGTTTCAGAGTAAATGCTACAGTGTTTCAGCGTATACGCCAGCATCCATCAGCGTATACGCCCAGCGTATACGCCCAGCGTATACGCTAGCATCCATCCAAGTTCACACGCCCAGCAAGTCCAGCGTATACGCCCAGCGTATACGTTGGCCTGATGTAGTGTATACACCCAGTGTATACCATGTTTCTAAATGTGCACGCCCGGTCTATACGCCACGTGTCTCCCAGTCCGATTTTCCCGGTAACCCTACCCCTATAAATAGCCCAGTTTTCTGCGTTTGCGGGGGGACAAAATTTCTAACAGAGCAGACCCAAGAGACATAGACGCGGTGGACCAGAGCTCCAAAACCCTCTTACGCTGGAGAGCCCTGTACGCCGTACACACAGTCTCTACGCTCCGCCTGCCTTGTGAACTAGCCGAGTCATTCCCGCACACGCCGGGGTCTTTCGTCCGCCTTGTGTCAAAGCCACAACTGCGTTTGGACTGGTGCACTTTGAAATCAATTCTCAATACAAAATAGTTTACATTTTGCCCAGATTTATTGCAGTTTTCTTTGTTTTTCAATTTACGTTTATAGGCTTATTTACATTATTGTGCTTGTTTACGGTTTACATTTAATGTGCATTGTTTACGTATAACCCAACGTGTTGTAGCGGCAAACGTTGGGGAAGTCCTTGTTTGATCCACGTGCGGACCATTCAAGGCACTCTGCCTTCATCCGTTCCAGCTTGCCCTCACGCGGAGGCAGGGTCAACTGTGCTTGTCCGTAGATCTTTCAGTGCTTGTAACGTTCCAGCCTTGCACCGACGATTTCGGTCGGCACACCCATCATAGTAAGTGAACTCGAAGCTACATTTGTCTTCGAGTTTGTGTACATCCAAGGGTAGATTTACCTCCACCTTTGCACAAAGGAAGCTATAACACTCGTGTTGCTAGGCCAATCCCTCAGGTCCTAGGTTTTGGATCCTAAGGGATCACCATGTTTCCAACGTCGAGTTCAATGGTTGCTCAACACCAATAGTGCATTGAACCGTGATGGGAACTTCAACGTTGAAGGTGTTAGTGGTAGTAGTCCAAAAAGCCATTGTTAAGCCACATAGTTATGAAAAAGAGCGCAAAAGAAACAAAGAAAATGGAAAGCAACAAAATGAAGGCTTTACGTCTTGCTGAGTTCCTAAGGAACCGTCAAGGCGACCGATCTGTACAACACAAAGCGTAAACAACCACAAAGGATGTCACATTCACGCTAGTGCATGATAGGGTACAAAGTGTGTGCAAGACTATCGTAAGACAGGCAAGTTAACTAGCGATCAAAGGCTTTGCGTCTCACAGGGTGCCTGAGGGACCGTCGAAGTGACCAATCTGTAGCACACAATACGCTAATGCAAGATAGGGTATAGAGCGCATGCAAGAGTACCGTAAGACGGGTTAGTCAACTAGTGATCAAAGGCTTTGCGTCTCGCAAGGTTCCCAATGGACTGTCAAAGTGACTGATCTATACCACACGATGTGCTAATGTGCGATAGTGTACAAAGCGCATGCAAGAATACCATAAGATGGGCAAGTAAACTAGCGATCAAAGGCTTTACGTCTCGTAAGGTCCTTGAGGGACCATCGAATCGACCGATCTATACCACATGAGCACTAATGCATGATAGGGTACAGAGCGCATGCAAGACTACCGTAAGGTAGGCAAGTTAACTGGCAACTAGAGTCCTTATGTCTTGTAGGGCTCCCGAGGAATCTTCAAGCCAACTGATCTTTATCGCACGACATGTAAACAACCACAGATGGGTGTCAAGTTTATGCTAATGCATATCAGGGTGCAAAAGGCTTAGAAGACTACCGTGACATGTGGAAAGGGTACCAAAAGGCCCTCCTTCTAGCACCAGAAAACTATAGCGACCAAAAACATCAGCTACTGGAAAACACCAAGGGGTTGGCAATCGTGACAGTCTTAACCCCATATCCGTGGGAGAGCCATGCTGGATGGAATAAATATGGGGTACCTTGAACGGTATGGTCGATCAGACATGAACTTTGTCAGTGTCTATATAGCCTTTTGCAACATGTGGTTTGGAAACAAAATGATAGCATGGAGTAATTCTTAAATGTAAAGGAAATGGAAAATAGTATAAAACACAGTAGTAAGCAGGAAACAAAGTAAAATGCAGTTAGAAAAATGCACCACTTCGAAGTTACAAGCTTGCTTTGTCAAAATGGATACGGTTGATTGCACAGTGTTGAGGAGTGCAAAGATCCCGAGAGTAACCAAGACGTGTAGAGAAAGATGGTTGTGTGCTTGGGTGTGGACTCAGGAGTCAACAATGAGAAAATTCTACCAAGGTGGTAGAGAGTGGATAGAAAAAAATGCCAGCTGAGAATGCTAACTATTTGCAGTATCAAACAGAAAGCTTACAGTGCTCAAGGTTACAATGCTAACTTGCTCATTTTTGCCACTAAATATCAAAGGCCAACCTAAAGAGAGAGAGAGCTAGTGTGCCCGAGAGCATGAAAGCCAGAGAGAGAGAGAGTCTAAGCATCGCTCATCGAGGTATTTATAGGACCAAGGGCATGCAAGAGATGTGGTTTGGACACCCCGTGCCTTGGGCCCATGTTGACTTGTTTGTGCTACACGTGCCTGCATGATCGTTGGGCTTGCATGACTATTGTAATGCGAGCCTGCCATGCCATAACTATGAGCCTTCCATGTTGTAATTATGCTGTCAGTGTTTGGAGACATGTGCCAATGGTTCAATTAGGTGAAGTGCATTGATGTCACACAACCACTCGTCATGCTATACTATGCTTCGTAGCGTAGCATGTTCGATGTAGCATTGCATCTTGTCATGTGTTTTGCTTCATGTGGACTGCATACTTGCTACGCTATGATATGGTACATAGCATAGCATAGTGTAGCAACTGGCCTTAGTTGCAAAAACTTTGCCAATCTACGAACTTTGCTTCCTGCACTGTGAAACCTATGAACTTGTCGATCCTTCCCTTTGAGTTGCCTTCTCTCACCTCCACAAAATTGCTACACCTCGCTACGCCATGTAGCTCAGCGTAGCATAGTAGCAGACATGGTTCACCACTTTCTCATGGAAAGAGACATTGCTGAAGGACTTGAAGTTAGGTGAGGGGACCGACCATCTAGCTTTTGCTACGTTGCATAGCACAACATGGCATAGCACTTTGTTCTGCAATCATTTTCTAAAGCTTGCTACGCTACATAGTGAGGCGTAGCATAGCGTAGTAGACTTCATAACTTAGAAAAATTTCTAAACTATTTCATGCATTCCAAGTGTTGCTGACAGCTCCATGCGTTGCTTCTGGGTAGGCCATCAGCTGGGTAAACTGCTTAGGTGGACAGGCAAGATGATCTGTAGAGCCTATTTACACCTAAAGTAGAAAATTTTCCGAACTGGCCAATCTGAATTCAAAGCATTCTCCTCCTAGAGAACTACTGTAGTGCTGCATGAATTGCAAGGCCTTGTGAAGCAAGCATTCCTTCAAATTTTTGGGGTGTTTCGATTGCTTCATGATTTCCTTGATTTTCACATTTGTAGAACTGTCTAGCTTTGTGATGATGGCCTTCTCGAGCACCATTGATAACACCTTTAACGTTGAGGTTCCCATCATGGTTCAAGGCATCACTAGTGCCGAACAACTGCTCGGATCGATGCTGGAAACAAGTCGATCCCTAAGGATCCAAAACTGGGGACCTGAGGGCTTGGCCCAACAACATGAACACTACAAATTCCTCTGTGCAAAGGTGTAGGAAAATCTACCCTTGGATGTGCATGAACTCGAGGACAAACATAACTTTGAGTGTGCTTACTGCAATGGGAAGGAATTTTTTCCTAATCTTGATGCTACCATCCCTTTGACATAGACGAACCAATGGATTTTAGACCAGTTAATTCAATTGGTTAGACTTAGGAAGCAATAGGACATGGCTTCTAACCATGAGGACACCTTCCAAGATAGACATGAGGAACTCAATTCCCAATCAGACGGGGGAGGTCAAGCCAACCTCATTACCATCCCTTCTACCTACTCCTTTTGGACCAACCTATTTTCTATTGCCACTCCCTTCATGATTACACTTACATTTTTGTAGCTTGCAATCACATCTGCAATGGGTAGCCATGTCAACCCCTCGGTGTATGAACATCCTTTTTAGCTTGTTTCACTTGTTTCATTTGTAGCCAGTATTCCTTTATGAACCATTCATCAATCCATCCTTGTAGCACATCACACACCAATCATGACTACCCTGCCACATGTGCACACTATACCGGCTTCGCAGCCGTATGCAGCTTTCGCTTCCATTCCTACGTTTAGGTTTGTCCCACCATCAGTGATGGGCCCAAGCCTGTCAACGTGGTGGATCCCATTCACTATTCCCCCTGCTACGCTACCATCATAGATGTGGCCCCACATTTGTTAATAGACCTACCAAGTGCCACAAATGATATCGCCCAACGCAGGGATCTAGTTTGTTCTAGCAGTCATGCAAACAATCTATCCCATGGCACAACCCTTGGAAGTTGCTTCGATGGTACCACTGGTCAGTTGGTGGATTGCATAAGCAACACAAGTCACTAGGACTACCCCAAAGGTACCATCGATGGGTCACACTACCACCCCTACCATTCCATAGATGGGAGTTGCTCCGGTAGTTCCCCAACTGTCTACGTCATCTTAGGGTTTGGACCAAGCATTCCAGCTTATCCAGACCCTTACTAAGGAAATAAAATGTCTTAAGGCTATCGGGTTTGACACGGTACAAGTCATAGACTTCTACCAGGACAACCACATCAGCCCAACAATCCCTCCACTAACATTTACCCCAGGGATGTCCCTCCCACACTTCACGAAATACAACAGGGAAGGAGATCCCAATGCACATCTTGTTGCCTTTAGATCTGGATCCCTTCTATTGCAACAATGGCTGCACATGATTATCCATGTCTTTGCTATGTCCCTAGCCAGTTGTCACACTCATCTATTTCAACCCTAGAGGAGCTCCTAACCCAGTTCGTGACATGCTTCAAGTACAACTTGAAGCCAAAAGTCATGCTAGATCAATTGATGAGCGTGAAGTAGGATCCTCTAAAGTTGATCTAAAAGTTCATTCAGCGTTGGAGCACAACCCTTAATGAAATCCACGAGCCCATTGTGGAGGCCCACTTGCTGGACATCTTTAAGAGCGCAGTGAACAACTTCATCAAGTCTAAACTATACTACCTTGCTTCTCGTACTCTTAGTCGAGCCTTCGCTTAGACTAAGAGCATATAGGATGTAGTCAAAGTGAGCAAATACCTAGCCTATATTGCCTACAAGAACACCTTCATAAAGAAGGACAAGGGTAAGGCCCCAATAGCCAAAGCGGCCACTATGGCGACCGAAGCTAATCCCAAGCCTCATAACAATGGTAACAAGAACAATAAGAAGCTGACCGCACCTGCAGCTAATCCCATGCCTAAGAAGGGCCACACATCGTAACCTTCCATACCCGCACTTGAGTCATCTACACAACCCAAAACAAAATTTGAGTGTAAAGATCATTCAAAGTATACCCCACTTCCTCTCAAGCCTTCAGAGCTTCTCAAGCAATTACTGGCAGCAGGGCACATCCAACATAAGAAGATGTCAGAGGAGGGAGTTAGGAAACACTAGCAATATTGTGAGCTCCTTAGGAACCCCTCCTTGGCCTTGCCCAATGAGCCTCCTATTGCTAAGGGTTTTAGGCTAGATAGGTTTTGTGACTATCACCAACAATGTGGTCACAACACAAATTACTGTCTAGCGTTGCAAGATGATATCCAAAGGTTGATTGACTAGGGCAAACTAGTGTTGGATGAAAGCAACCTAGTACATCCCAAAAATCAATCTCTGCATGTCTACACTAACCCCTTCAATGACAAAAATGCCAATTATGTTATTAACACCATCGACATTAACAATGATCCTAGGTCACCCCAGCAACCATTTGTGGTCCGCGTGCCTCAGCGTAGTGCACTAGCACCATGAGCAGCTAGCCAAAGCTTGTAGAGGGTTCCTCCTTGGGCATCCACCCTCATGGCATCTATTAGTAAAAACATGCCATCCCGCCCATTAACACCGTTGGCTCATTTTTTCATCAGTAGGCCAACTCCTTCAACAGCCCCCATCCCGCATAATAAAGTTGAACAACTTTCTCATCCTAAAAAGTGAGAAGTGCTTTTGGTAGGTGAGATGTTGAAGGGAAGTACCATCCTAGGTATTTCAAAGCCTACGTCTTCACTCCCTTTATCTATGCCCTCATCACCAAAGAGGGATGTTGATGCAACTGCACAGTCCACGCCACCTTGCCAAAAAGGGTTTGAACCCAGTACGAGATCCAGTCGACGCAGGTAGGGAGGTGGTGATCCATGGTGATGAGGTAGCAATGCAAGCAATCCACAACGTAGACATGGAACAGGGCTCAAAGGTTGTAACCTCTGAGAATGAAGCACCTGTCATAGCACACACTGACCATCTAGTGAAGGAATCGGCTCAGCAAGCCGGTTCCAAAAACGAGAGTGTGTGGGCTGAGTTACCCTTCCAAGCGGGGGCCAATGATGTAGACGAAGGCCCTGGCAAAGCATCTTGGCCTTATGTCTCTCTAAACCTACGATGGGTCAAGAAGCAGCTCCACATGGCATAATAACCCCACTCCTTCTCCCCCAATTACCTACCATTGCACATTCCTTGCCCTTCTATTTTGCATCTATGCTAGTTGCTAATTAACCATTTTCCAAATCGTGAGCGTATCACCCTTTAACATATGATGGGCCCGAAATGGCCTAAAACTAGCAATGGCCCAAAACGCCCTAAAACTAGCAATGGCCCAAAATGGCCTAAAACTATGCTATGCTACGGCCCGAAATGGCCTTAAACTATACCTCCCCATGGCACACAATGGCATAAAACTATGCTACGCAATGGCCCAAAATGTCCTAAAATTAGTAGTAGCCTGAAATGGCCTAAAACTAGTAATGGCCCAAAATGGCCTAAAACTAGCACAAAAGAGCGAAAGTTTAGCATGACATTCAACATGTACACAATGCACAAGTTAATGTAGAATTAGTTAACCTCTTTATTCAAAATTTTTTCTTTTAGACAATGTTTGCAAAATTTCTACAAAAAAAAACTCAAAAAGTTTCAAACACATTTCCATGCTATCATGGGTTGTCTCTGCCCGTATCATCTTCGCCATTCACTTTTGCATCAGGCCCTTCTACATTGCCTTCTTCTACATTTTCCTCTACCAACCCTTCATCCCTTCCCTCTATGGGCCCTGCAACCTTATTTGGAACCTGCATCGTAGGAATGAAGTAGTCAGCTAAGGCAACACATGCAAGTTACAACAAAGCACAAGCATTAATACAACAAAAAGTGATTATGACTAACCTGAGAGGAACCTACATCTGTCTCGAAGGGTATCTAGTCTAAATCATGTCGAAGGTAATGCCAGACATCCTCTTCCATGATATCCACCCAACGCTTGATGCTAGGCTCAGCGTCTGCAACAACTTTCTCCTTTTCGGTGGTCATCCATCTCGGTGGTCCCAAAGAAAAGGAGGCGGTTGTGGTCTCTCCTATGGGAAGGTCCACTTCTAGTTTAGGAAACTCCATAACCTTCACTTACCCTTTGAACTTGTCATAGGTCTTAGAAATGCCAATGGCATCTACGAATGCCTTGTAGGTAAACGCCTCCACAGAGGCGTCCCTGTATAGTTTACGATAGTTGGCACATTCTAGTTTATACATATGTTTATGGTTTTTCTAGGACTACCCCCATTCATAAACCCTAGTGCTAAAATATTTCCAATCCTGACTCTTCTGGCCAACAAGTCCATTTGCATCTGCTGCTCTATTATTGCATGAGTGGCTTCATTGTTCTGATGCACGACTACCCAAAATATGGCATGGTCTATCACAACCATGCACCAGTCCTCATTCTTAGTATCACGGGCTAGAAGGAACTCATTTCTTGATTTGAGATCCTCCACCTCGGTGGTCAGGTTGGCCTTCTATTGCTCAACATTTTGGACCCATTTCCACAAGTCTTCGTTGATGTGTTTGTACTCCCACAAGGAGTGAGCCAAGTGTAAAACACATTTTCTGACCTCATCGTATACGCGATGAGGAACCTCGGTCACTTAAGGTGGGAATGTAGGCATGAAACTGAATTTCAAATGCCATGTTGGATCCCATTTAAGTCAAGAGGTTGTCACAACATAAAAGGAATAATAGTCACATTAGTGTAGCTAGGTTAGCAAATTCGAGAAACTCTAGCATAACAACATGAGAGCATCTAGCACTACCACTTACTCACTTTAGGGTCGATCTGCTGAAGATTTTCAATCATGTCATCAATGATCCCCTGCATAAATGCAAGTTTATCAAGGATCTCGTCCCATCACTCCACATGAATCAGAGGAGGTCCTGCAGTACAAAAAGTGGTGTCTGTCATACAACTAAGTGTGTCAACAATGACTGAAATGAGCTATCACAAGGTAGAAATATTGCCCAACTCACCAACGTCTAATTATAGATACCCTCCCTTCTGATTCAGAGTGATGGTAGCATCCTTGGTACAAGTCCCTTCTGCATCGATGTGGCTTCTCCTTTATTCACTGGCGCCCTTCCTTTTAAGGTGCCAGCATCCCCTTTATTTACGGGAAACTCCTCTTCATCTCCAAAAATGTCCTCCTTGTTAGTAGGAGGGTTTTGTCTAATAACAAGAGCCCTTGCCTTAGTGGCAAGAGCTCCTCCCTTCTTGACCACGGCTCTCTCTTTTGAGACTAGGGCCTCCGTGTCTTTATTCATTGCCTCCATCTTAGGGGTTGACACCTCTTCGTTGCCTTTGTCTTCTTCCTCTTCTTCCTCTAGCAGCCAAGAAACATGTTTGTATTAGCTCAAAATAGGTTAGCTTAAAGTAGGTGCTATGTTATGCTACGTTGTCTAGTGTAGCATAGTGTAGCAGCAATTAACAAAGTAGGCATTAAACAAAAGTGTTTACCAATGAGGGGTTGCATCCTCTACAGCCTAAACCGCAGTGTCTGCCCGTCCTCCTTCTCCGTGTGAAGGGTTCCCTTAGTTGGAGTAGGCCTCTTTTACTACAACTTAGTGGCCATAGTCTTGGCTATGAGACATTTCCCCCATGACATGCCACTGACCATAGAAAAGGGTGACTCTCCTACATTGTCTTGGCCATGAAAGTTGCAGGCCGCCCGATCCTTAGTCCTCATAGAGAACGACTCCCCAATTATTTTTAGGGATCTTAGGCTTGGGTGGTCTAGAGGATTTGGTGGATCCACAGTCTGGAAATCTGGTCGTGATTCCACATGTCCCAGGCTCCATTCTCATGGACTACCAGAAACTCTATGAAACGCCGCAAGCAGCCTATGTAAAAGGCATAATGTATATTAGAACAGGACTTTGGATTCTTATGGAGCCCCAAGATTTTAGTCTACATGTCTTTACATAGAAACTTGGCCCAGTTGTAGCGAGCCCCAACTTCCATGACCTCACACATTACCCAGGCCTGCTCAATCCCAAGGACCTTCCCTTGGGAAAGTAACTAGGGGAGTGTGCAAGCACAGAAGAGAGGGTAAACTTCCTTGGCAGGTCTCGACTTGAGCTTCTCCATGGGGAGCCCCTTTCGCTCCTTGGTGAGCCCTAACCACTCCTAAATGTCCTTCTTCTGAAGGGTCAGCTCCCCCTTGGTCTTTAACCCTATGAGGACACAATCAGCAAGGACATTGAAAAGGTCTGGGAACAGCTAGTCATTGATTTCAATAACCACCCGTATGCCCTGTATGCACATGTGGAAGCGGCCCACCCTATCAGAAAAAGAGCCAACTAGGGAGAGCATCTCAGCTATAGGAACGCTCAAGTTTGGGGCCAGGAACAGATCCATAAGCCCAACCTTTTGGATGTTCTAGACCAAGGAGTCTGAGGTCACCACACTACATATCCAACGTTGGCTCCCATCTACTTCTCCGGACTTGAAGTAGATGTTTGCCTCCTGGCTTTCGGCGGTTACCACTATCACCTCCTAGGGATTTTTTGTCCCTATAGTATTTTTCACAAGAAATGTTTAGCATAAAACATAGAAAACACAAAAAGATTGCAAAGAAACTTAAGCATGTAGCACTTACCATTTCGCTTACCAGGTTTGTATGGTAACAGGAATGGTGGAAGAGTAACTAGGAATTGTTCAATAGTGATCAGTTTGAGGGGTGTCCATCCCTCATCCAACTAATTTGACTCTTTGCATTTGTCATAGGTAATGGGGTATAGTTCTAGGAAGGTGTGGTACTCACCCCCGCATTGACCAATCACACCTGCACGTAGATTCTCAGCAGAAGAGAACTCCTATAGGACCATCTGTGCTATGGTCAACACACCCACATTGTTGTGAAGACCTTCCTTATTAATGTAAAACCTAATAACAAAAGCATACTATCAACATTTGGCTAGCATAGCAAGCGTTGCACAATACAGCTAAACAAGGCTACAAAACTCACCTGTCGGCATAGTAGACGATTCCTGGTGGGTTTTGGAAGCATGTTCCCATATGACATGCAACAAACAACATGTTGTAAAGATGATAGCATCTATACTCAGGCATACCCCAGATCCAGGCCAAACACCTCAAATCTTTGGGGTGTTGACTAGATCCTTCTCCCTGCCTACTACTAATTGCCCCATGTGTCAAAAACCTCAAGATACATCAACTTGCCCCAGGCAATAGGATTTCTGTTATGACGGTTACCTCTTCCTCCTCTAGGTATGACCAAACGATCACATTGAAGTGTTGGAGGAGGAATTATAGGAACTCCTATGCTCCTTGCCTGAACCAGACCCCCTGATCTTCCACATGTGTATGGGGAGGAGGAACATTGGCCACTGGTTTGTTTATGCAACACAGGACCCCTGTAATTTCTAAGACAATCAGAATTGGCCTTAGCACTATCCTGCATAACACAATAGCAAAGGTTAGCACTATGACCAAGTGCAATACACACGTAGTGTAGCAAGCATTAGTGTAGCAAAGAATTAACATTTTAGCAAACCCACATGTAGCATAGTAAAAAACATCAAAGTAATAGTGTAGTGAAGCTAGCCTAGCGTAGGAACGGAGTGATTAACCCTACTACACCTCAACAAAACACGTGTTACACTGTCGCATCATGCATGGCCAAACCCTTTTGAGGATCCTACATTACACCATTTGAAAACCAAGTAGCTTAGACCATCCAAACCCCCGCGGTTATGACAACCGCGGCGATGGTAGTTTAAATGACCTTGCATGCAATGTTAGCTTAGTCTTTGTGCATCCACCATGGTTGAAATGGCAACAAAAATGATGTAAAGACCAGAACAACAAAAACACAATGATAGAAAACACAGATAATTGAAACAAAATCACAAAATTGAAAGTAGAAAACAAAAATGATAACAGAAGCATGAAAAGACAGAGGAGGCATAGCAACCTACTAGGTCAACAATGTGTCCTCCCGCACCACAATGCATGCTTGTGGCATACGCCCTAGGGTTTTCTTTACCTCCTAGACCTTTGCAAGCACCAACTGAGTGTGTTCCTTCTTTGGAGCCATCGTCCTACTTGCAAACTTTTCCTCATTGCTATGCAAAAACCACCTTGCTCTCTGTTAGCACAATTGCTCTGTGCTATGAAATCTCTTCATGCTCCGAATGTGGGCTCTAAACTGTTACGATGATAATGAAAAGCTTACCAAGGTTTAATCCCCATTTATGGCCATAATGGTAAAAAAGGAAAACTTGCCATTCTCTCTCTCCATTTAGTGTAGAGTGCACTGTGCAACGTAGCATGCTCACCACGACATCATAGAATTGTTTACATTAAAACCTTCACATGCTTCGAGCTAACTATTTTTTTCCCAAAAAAAAAGAAATATATTTTACAATTGTAGCAGTCCAGAAAGATCTTAAACTAGCAACCCCAATGTAGCGACAACTCTAGTGGTCCAGGAAGAGCTTAAACTAGCAATCTTAGCATAGCTTTGGCTTTAGCAGTCCAAGAAGACCTTAAACTAGCAATCTTAGCTTAGCTTCAGCTTTAGCAGTCCGAAAAGACCTTAAACTAGCATTCTCAGCATAGCATTTCATTCTAGTTAACTCAGAGCATTAGCTAACAACAACCTTCATGACCCCATGGGGTACCTTTTGTTACACCATGATGCCTTTTGGACTCAAGAACGCTGGAGCAACCTACCAATGAGCCATGGCTTACATCTTCAGTGAATACATCCTAGAAATGCTAAACGACTATGTGGATGATATAGCAATAAAGTCCAAAGAGGTCGTTGATCACCCACACAATCTAGGAATAGTCCTCAATTGTTGCCAAATGCATGCTTTGTGCCTTAACCCTAACAAGTGTATCTTTGGAGTGGAAATATGGTGCATGTTGGGGTTTGTAGTATCAGAGGATGGGATACGGGTGGACCTTAACAAGGTTAAGGCCATCGTCAACCTAGCACCTCCTACGAACCTAAAGGGATTACATGGCTTACAAGGCATGGTATAGTTCATCCGAAAGTTCATAGCAAAGTTGACTGACAAGTTACACCCCATGCAACATCTTCTGAAGAAAGGGATTAGCTTCGAATGGACAACCTAATGTCAACAAGCCTTTGATAACTTGAAGAAAAATCTTTTGCACCTCCCAACTGTGCATACACCACAGAGGGACAAGCCTTTCTTCATCTACCTTGCCACCTTCGACACATCTATCGCAGCATTGTTATGTCAGAAACAAGATGACAGATCTAAGATACCACTATATTATCTGAGTCATGCATTAATAACACATGAGGTGAAATACAACGAGGTGGAGAGGAATTACCTTGCCTTAGTATTTGCGTTAAAAAAGTGGAGGCATTACTTGTTCTGCAGTACAATTAACATCATTTGCAAAAGCAACATACTCTAGGCTATCACTAACAACTTGTATGAAAGTAGCAGGATAGCCCGATGGAAGGCAATAACCGCGGAGTTCCACTTACACTATGTGAGCCAATCGTCGACAAAAGGTTAAGCCATAGCGACCCAACTTACAGCCTCACCTATTTATGACCACGCAACCATAGATCTCAAATTCCTAGATGAGCATGTTGGCACTATCAACATTGTCCCATCACACTTGGAAGCTACTTTACACTTTGACGGCGCGTTGACCACGCGAGGAGGTAGCACAACTACAATCATTATGTTCCCCTCTGGGGAAATGCACCCGTTTGCTTATCATTTTATGTTCCCCTACACCAACAACATGGTAGAGTATGAGGAGCTACTTAGAGGCCTCTCAGCTGCCCAAACACTGTGCATACAACACCTGGCAATCCATGGTGATTCACAACTAGTTGTGAATCAAATCACCAAAGTCTATGCCTGCAAAGCTACACATTTGCAACCTAGTGAAAACCCTGCTCAAACAATTTACAACTACTGATGTGCAACACGTGCCATGCAATGAGAACACCGTAGCAGATGCCTTAGCCACCCTTGCACTAACTATTCCACCACACTCATTTGCAAGTCTACCAACTTCGATTGTTGAATGTTCTAAGCCCATCACTCAGGTGGGACATGTGGCCTCTATTAATGCTGTGGATACCCAGGAGTGGTACACCAACATTAAAGCGTACCTGCAACACTGCAAACCTCCAAGCAAACTAACATCTACCTAAACAGATGCAATCCTTAAGCATGCCCGACAATATACACTCATGGCAAATAACGCCCTATGCAAGCGTTCCTATGACAGGATATTGTTGGCATGTGTGGGTGAGGAGTAGGCATAGAAGGTGATTAATGAAGTACATGAGGGACTGTGTGCCAAACACATAGAACCTAGGGCTATGGCTACGAAAATCATATACCTAGGGTACTACTGGCCCCATATGGAGTGTGATTTCTTGTCAAAGGTCAAGACATGTGACACATGCTAGAGATACGCAAATCTCATACAAGTCTCACCTACGGAGTTGCACCCAACATAGATCACATGGCCTTTCCAGCGATGGGGACTAGACCTCATAGGACCTATCACGCCCAAGTCCTCCATAGGGCATAGCTTCATCATCATCACCACTGAGTATTTTACTAAGTGGGTGGAAGATATTCTTTTAAGGAAGACGACATCTTAGCAGGTTTGCCACTTCATCTTGGATAACATCATGACCGGGTTTTGGCTTTCAATGACTATTGTAACTAACAATGGGCCATAATTCAGTAGTATGAAAACCCGAACCTTCTATAGCAATCTAGGCATCAAGCAATCATTCTCCTCTCCGTATTACCCATAGGGGAATGGGCAGGCGAAGGCTACAAATAAGTCCATCATCAACTTGCTGAAGAGGATGCTTACCAACAGCAAGAGGTGGTGGCATAAGCAAATCCTCTATGTTCTATGGGCCTATAGGACAACACGCAGGACCACGATGAGTAAAACTCCTTACAGTCTTGTTTATGGATTTGAAGTTGTGCTACCTCTTGAGTTGTAGGTACATCACTCTGGATGATCCTCTCTGATGTCGTGAGTGAAACCCAGAACAATGAGTCATGGATCATCGATCTTGACTTAATAGAGGAGGAGCATGCGCAAACCCTGAGTCGCATAGAGCTCTACCAAAGCAAACAAAAGAAAAAGCATCATGCAGACCTACATCAATGGCTAATGCAGAAGGGAGACCTCATCCTCAGGGCTATTAGTGAGCATGTGAGAAAATTCTTAGTCAACTGGGAAGGCCCATACATGGTCACTAAAGCCTTTAAGAATGGAGCCTTGAAGCTAGCAGATATGGACAACAATGAGATCGCCAACCCAGTGAATCACTCGTACCTCAAGTTGTACTACATCTAAGTGTATGGAGTAGACAAGAAATCATCCGCTACGATGTAAAATTAGCACAACATGTTCACTACGATGTAAACCTGGTAAAGGTGAGCAAACATCCACTACAACATTAAACTGGCACAGCTTCACCAACGTCCGCTACGACATAAAAATGGTACGCATGGTCTGTTTGGACCTTAAACCAGCACATACGGTCTGCTGGGACCTTAAACCAGCACAGTGGTCTACTGAGACCTTAAACTAGCACATGGTTTACCAAGACCTTAAACTAGATTTGTGGCATGTCCCCAACATGCATCTGCATTGCGTACACATCAAGCGAGCCTGCACAGTGCCGACGAAGGGTGAGACGTTGTAGTTCCAAAATGCAGTTCACGATGCACTGAGAACATGATTTGGAAGATATGCAATGTTGCCTTTCCTAGCACCTTGCTGATCCCCCAGAGATGTCTTATGGCATCTCACTGACCCCTCAGATCTACCGTGGCCATGGCCCATTGCCCTGACAATAGTTCCTCGGTCAGTGCCTATTGCTGGAGTTCTGGAAGTATTGTGGCCTAGCCATAATATTCTTATTCTCTAGCTATGTGCCAACGCCTGGGCTCAAACAATGTTTAGCTATGTGGTAGCTGATCCCATAGCTCAACTAAGAATGCATGCCTTTGGCAGGGATTCTAGAGCATCCGCACTCACAGCAACTCCCCGCTCCTTTGACGCTAGCTCCTCCACACTGATGCTACCAAGGCCGCTGTTGGCCTTCTTACTTTGGATATTGTGCACCCGCGTAGCTGTCCAAGAGCTTCAACAACATCTACAGCAAGAAAGACATTTTCCCTCATTTTGCATCATGGTTGTTTCTTCTAGTTCGCTCTCTATGTTTACAGGGTGTGTTCCGGTGAGGCGTCGACTGAAGGTGTGTCTCGCTACAACAGTGAATGATACAACATTGCAAAGTGATTGTCTTGACTAGCTTGGCAATTTTAGAGTGCATATCCTATCCCACCTTCTAAGCTCCTTCACCTTACCTTGCTTCTTGCATTTGCAATTTCTACTCACTCCCCTCTTTTACAAGCTTTTTTCCAACACTTGTTAAGCCCTCCTATTTGCTCAATTGCAAATTTCATGACATGTGTAACACAACTAGCCACATGGGAAGCATTTGTAGGTAGGTTAATGTCCCCACGTGGATGTAACACAACTTATTCAGGGAAAGAAACACCTATCCTGCAACAAGGTTATTCACAAATATAAGCGGTGAAACAAAAAAAGGAAAAAATGTAAGAGAGCAAAGGCTCACGTGCCTAAAAAAAATGGCAAGTAAGCTGTTTCACAATCACCCTCCACAAACGTTTCAACACAAGGTCAAAGGTCAACGAAAGTAAAGATGAAAACATGAACGACTCCCTCATGAGCACTCTAACAAGGGATTCTACTAAACCTCATCTTTACCTTTTTTCTGGACCTCCTTCCTCCCTGCTTAGCCCTTTCCTCCTGCAAAGACCAATGCAACACTCTCAAGCATAGCTAAGCGATGTCTCGACAATCACTGCACAACAAAGTTGGCATTTTGTCTTCCATGGTGTTTCGTATTCTTTGTCAATGCCTCTTGGGTCCATCCTAAAGACGTCGATAAAAGGTGCCAATGAAATACCCTAAATCTTCGAGGCATCCTTGCTTCACCAGGCGATCGCAATTTAGGCAGCATCATGACACTTCGACAAGAATTAGATGTTTCGAGCTTAGGTTGAACAGTTTGGCAAAATTTCTAGCTAGGTAATTCATCGAGTTAACAGCCTACATAGAAGCAATGCAGAGAGTTTTCGGTGATGCTCAAAATACGTAAAGTAGTTTGGCAAGTTTTCTAGTCAAGGGGTTTGCTACGCTACACCACGCTATATAGCGTAGCAGGCTTCGGGAGATAGTTGTTCAAACTATCAACCAAAAATTGTTGCAAGACAAGGTGCTACGCTATGCTACATAGCATAGCACAGCGTAGCGAGAGCAAGATAGGAAGACTTGGCTTACTTGGTGATTTCCAAATACACTAAGTTAGCACCTCTAACCTTCGAAAAAAGCTGCTTCACTTGACTCCAAGTTCTTCAGCAATGGCTCCTTCATCAGAAAGTGGCAAACATAGCAAAATGCAGGCCATGTTGGTTGCTACACTATGCTATGCTATGTAGTGTAGCACAGCGTAACAAATTTGTAAGAATAATGAAAGGCATCTCAAACGGTAGGATCAGGAAGTTTGCAAGATTTGCAGTGCAAAGGACGCAATGCAAGTTTTTTCTTCAAACTAGTGGCTATGCTATGCTACGTAGCATAGCGTAGCATGGTGTAACAAATTGCTACGCTATGCCCACATGCTACGCTATAGAACATGACACGACATAGTAGATAGTTACGGTACATCAATGCACTTCAACTAATTGCACTGTTGGCACATGTCTCTAAGCTCTGATGATGCAATTACAGTGTGGCAAGTTCACAATTACAGCATGGCAGGCTCATCCAACGGACATGCACGTCCAACGGTCATGCATGCCCATGTAGCATAGACAAGTCAACACAGGACCAAGACACATGGTGTCCAAACTACCTCTTTTGCATGCCCTTGGCCCTATAAATACCCCAATGAGTGATGCTCAAAGGATCCTTTTTCAATCCTTTTTGGGGGACTGGTCGACTAGCTGGTCCTTTAGCAAGCAAGCGAGCAAAAAGTTAGCACTGTATTCCTGAGCATTATAAAAACCTTGTTTTGCACTATTAATAGTTGACACCCTCATTTGGCATTTCATTTTTCTCTTTCTTGTTATCCTCATAGCATTCTACATTGTTGACTCCTGAGTCAACATTCAAGTATACATCTGTCTCACTCTAAACGTCTTGGTTACCCTTGGGATCCTTGCGCTCCTCAGTGCAGTGCAGTCAATTGTATCTGCCTTGACAGAGCAAAGTCACATTCTTGAAGTGGTGCATATTTATAACTTCAATTTACATTGTTTTCTTGCTTATCATTGCATTTTATATTGTTTCTATCTCTTTTGCATTTAAATTTATCATTTTATGCTAGAAGTGTCATTTTCAAATTATTCGTTTACGAAAGGTTATATTGACATCGACTAAGTTCCTATCTAATCAACCATACCATTTAGGGCATCTCGTTTCTATTTTATCTAGCATGGCCCTCACACAGATTCGGGGTTAAGACTATCATGACCAACAACCTCTCGGTGTTTTCTAGCCACTGACATTTTCAGTCACTACAAAAAGATGTTGCATTTCCCAAAATCTATTGTGATCAAACACTTCCCCCTCCTCCTATATGAATAGATACTTCACCCCTTGTGCAATCCAAAGAAATAGGGGTTGAATGGCATCATCAATGATGTGGAAGATATTTGCATCATCATGAGTTCCCCAATTGATAGTCTTAGTGATGGCCCTGAGATGGCTCATCGATGATCTATAGTCTTGCGGTGGCAGCTGATCCTGGCCTGTGCTAGGCCCTATTTCCTGTTGTTGGTTGGGTCCTATGCTTGGAGGTTTCTTAGGTCCTGCAAGTTGAGTTGCAGTTCGTATAGCCATCTATTCTTCTTCTTCTTTTGGTCCCAGTGTCTCACCAATAATTTTCCTTGCTAATGGTGGCTTTAATAGTTCAGCATAGGAAGCATTTTGGGCTTTCCGGAGGACATCATTGGTGTACCCCCTAATACTAGTACGTCAGCAAAGCTTTTTGATAAGATAAGGGAAAGGCAACACCATCTTCCCTATCTTTCATTCCTCAAACTGCCTCAACATCTCCGTTAATATAGATGGGACAAGTTGGCATTAATGTTTTTCATCAGCACTGCACATCCTCTCATTGCATACGTTGATATTCTTTTTAAGCCCTTCATGGGGAAGAGGTGATATGTTCCAATTTTAAAGTAGATCCTCTCTTCTATCTTCACCTCACCAAATGTCTTATCTCTGCCATAAGCCCTTTCCAACCAATCCCATTGCACATCAAGGTCTGAACGGGTGGATAACTAAGCAACTTTTGGCCCTATATTCGGAAGGTTTAACTCTTCCAAAATGTTCTACGTGGAGAAATTGACTATCACACCACAAATGTTGATAGTGGTGCCTTGCTCTCTGTTGTGCTAGAATTAGTACGTCTCCCCTACGTACCAAGCACTGCTTTCAAAGAGGATAGGCCATAAGGGAGATCCTTTGAGGTGATACCTAACAACCTCAGGAGCAAACACTACAAAAGATTCAAAGTTTAACTTCACAATCACTACAGCGAATGTGGACTTTTCTTGGATGACTTGAACACAATCTTGGTGCAATGTGAGATGTTGTTCCTGTTCAAGCATTGCAATAGTTCCTCCTTCTACCTACCCAGACTATACAGTAGGAGGATCCTCTTGATGAATACTGAACAATTACTCCTCCTATTCTGCATGTTGTTCAGTAGGATCTTTTCTTCCACCTCTCCTGGGTCGTTTGCTTCCACCTTGAGTAGGACCTTCCTTTTGTCCATATTTCAGGGCCATCTATAATCACACAAGGCCAATCATTAGTAAGGTTGTTACCAAAGTTAGGTTATACCTTACTACTTGCCTTAATTAATGATCTTATTTTATCTCCATGTGATATTCCCTAAAAGATTGTAATCATGAGTCTGTTTCACTTAGGTGGTTTCTAATTTTAAATTCCTGGTGTACCTAAAAGATTAAATGATTTTTTTGGCACATTTTATTCTTAATTTACAACTAATTACCCTTAATAATTTCCTTTGGGCGATGATAAATTCCAAAAACGTTAGGTGCTATTCGGCAGGTGTCCCTCCCCCATGACTAAGCTGAACACTCCAGGTTCAAGCAAGTTCTAACTAAATTAAAATCAGAGTACCAGCGAGCAAGATAGAGGTTGAGAAGCAAGGGTGTCACACTCGGAATTCATAGAGAAAAATTTGAAAAACTCTCCCACGTGATGTGTGGAAAATGAGGCTAAGTGTTACGGGGGGATCACCTGTTTACAGGTTTTTGGGATGTGATACCACATACGATACATCGTCTACACTATATCACATCGGTTGCGATATTGCATATGCAATATCACGGCCTTAGTGACATTGGGTACCACAAAAATACCAAATTTTAAAGGTTTTTTTTTGGAATTAAAAATGGAAAACCAAGCCACATGGTAGGTGTTAAAGTATTCTAGGGTAATTAGATGGTTTAGAAGGCACGAATAATGATCTGTGGGTTTTATCAACGAGGACCTTGGGTGGTAAGTGAGAGAAAAAGGTCATGTAATGATACACAGGAGCGTTATTATTCAGAGGGATAGTAGTAGGCAAAGAAAATCATTTGAAAATTATGCTAAGGGTAAGAAATGGTCGATGTGAGTTGTGTCATAAGTGAAAATTACAAAAGATTACACAAGTGGGTCCTCCCCAAAGCAGGTTCCAACCTATAATTCCCTTGTGTAACCACCCTTAATGTGTCTATGGGCACTAGAAAGGTTAAATGTAATCCACATTGATTCCAAAAAACACACACATGTAAATATCACTGGAATGAGATAAGAATTCTATGTTACACATGACACGAGCTACAATTACATGAACAGTGAGATTAGATAGACTATAGAAAGGGATTGTAGAGGTTGGGACATGACATAACTGACCTAGGGCATAGTGAATCCTACGTGTAAAGCATGATTAAGTTGTCATTAACTCATCATTCCAGGATCAGGACCAAGTCCATTCCTCTAACCAGTGACATCGCATTGTTTCATCTCATGATGAGCAACTATGAGAGGAGCATAACAACAAGGTGTACGATCACTTGGCGTTTTGTTCAAGGAAGGAGTGATTTTTTTTTGTGGCATACTCTCTCTTTCTCCTTTTTTTCTTTGTTTTTGTTTTTTTTTCTCTTTGAATATTGAATCCAGGGAAGCCGCCAACCTTTAGGCATGGGTGCATGTCTTTCCAGTGGGACCCCCTAGAATAGCATTGGATTTTTGAGTGCCCTTTTGATTACTCTTACTCCCATTTTCATTAGATCTACAAGGATCTTAGTACAACCATGTTGCATGATAACTCCCACAAATGTCGCCAAAGAGAATCTGCAAGTTCCCTTGATGTTACACCCTAATCATTTCCTCTTGGTCCATCCTTCTTCATTCTAGGTACAATGAACAAAAAATTAATTTTAAGTTTTAAAAATATCAAGAATATCACTGTATCCTCGAACAGAACCTCTTATTTGTATAATGGATGAGTGGATGTAATGAGCTCACTATCCAAATAATTGATTGTCTGAGACTTAATAACATAGAACACACCTAAACCAACGATCCACATGAGTGTTTTATTCATAGATGAGATTACTTGTAAAAACATAAAAAGAAAAAAAGACAAAAAGATAAAACAAGAAATTAAAAAATGAAAAATTGGAAAACAAAAAGTTGTAAAATTAAAGAAAATAAAAAATATTTATTAATCCTTCTTGTTATTTAAATGGGGGATATTCCCCATAACTAAATGGTTGAGGATGGCAAGGATTAATAAATGGAAGATGATGATCCTTACATGTTGGAAATATTAAGGGTCGATCATTCTTACCCCACCGGGGTTCACACACTTGATTACAATAAGTATAGTAGGACAACTTGTATGATGTAGTTCCCAGATAATGAGTTGACCCACTATGATATTTGGGACCATTAGATGGTATGCAAGGATTGGTTTGTCGCCCTCCATGCCTGTATTCATTGGGCCGTATTGTTGTTGGAGTGAGAGTTGGTGGCCCTGATGAAGTAACATGAGGGGTTGGGTTTGAAGGTAAGGGTGCACCATAGGGTTGGACTTGTGCTGAGTTGGAGGATGCAGTGGCCTCAGAATTGTGTTGTCCCTTCCTAGGGTCATTTCTAAAGAAGGGAAATCTTCAATGTTGCTGAGGTCTCTCATTGCTATTGGAAGTAGTAGCACAAGTAATGTTCATGGGTCGTTGCTATGGCGTAGACACCTTAGGAATAGTTGGTGGTGATGTATAAGAAAGGAAAGGATGGAAATGTTGAAATTGAGGAGAAGATTAGGATACACAAGATGGTGGTTGTGTTGAAGGCATGGGCTGATAGTATTGAGGAGAATGGTAATATGGTGAAATAGAGTATGTTGGCCTAGCTAGGGAAACAGGATGTTGAACTAGATAAACATTTGGGTTCGGATGATACGAAGGTTGTCTCTAGTTTATGGGTGGTCTCCCCCATGACTGGGATTTTTTCCACTTTGATCGAACACAGTATCTCTGTACAAACTCTGGATGTAATGTGTTTTCCCAATGCTCATGTAAATATAACAATACTGGGCATTAGCCCTTGGGGTGATTGTACAAGCAAATGGTGCATTCATATATATGATTGGTAGTTTAGCTCTTATTTTCCATATCCCTTCTTTCCAATTGTTAAATTTTTTGTCCTGCTTCTTGGGTTGTCAAAACTCTATCTCCAATAATATTGATAAATTCTCCACACTTTTTATATGTCCATTCCAACATCTTATTGATTTTTTCCTAAAATTCTTCTAATGATTTTTGTATTGGAAAAGATGATTCTTTCTCCTCGTGATAGGTTGATTTCTCCTTTTTATGATCATGGACCCTTGTTAAGTTGAGATTTTGGTCCCATTGATGTTTTTCAACACTCTCCCATCTAGCCATTTCTCCTTCTTCTTTTGCTACCTACTTAATAAGCTCTTGGATTTGATGGGTTCATAGTTCATATAGTTGACCTTGGGCATACATCCCTACAGTTTCTCTTGTTGCATCACGAAGCCCATCAATGATATGGTACATTAGCCTTTCCTTAGAGAACGCATGGCCCAGACATTTGTTTAACAATGCGTAATATCTTTCTAAGTCCATGTCCAAGGGTTCATGTTGTGCATGTTTCCATCGTTGGATTTGCTTCCTCAAGGTTGACACTCTTGCATAGGTTTAATATCTTTCATTAAAATCTTCTACCATTGTTGGCCAACGTCATATTGAATTTGGTTTTAACAATCTATACCATACTTTTGCTTGGCCAAAGAGTGTCATAAAAGAGCTTAAGTTTTTGCCACCCATTATCAATGTTATTCCATATGCAGGCATCGTAGAAGGCTTGTAAATGTTGATTTGAATATAAGTCATAGCCTCCTAAAAAAGTAGGAAAGTTGTTTAAATCGAGCTTGGGTAGATGGCTTTCTTTACGATGCCTATGGGATATTCAAATAGCCTCTTGTATTTGTGTTAGGCTTGTAGTGGCCAGTGGGGGTTCATCGTCATCAGGTAAGTTATACTTTCGTGTGTTGGGATGATGTTGCTTTCATTCATGTTTATAAGAAACCCCCACTTCAGGTTGTGTACTCCAATCTTCATCGTCATATAGTTCATTGGTTCTCCACTAAACTTCCTCACTAAGTGTGGCATTATCATGATCTTGTAGGAGAGGCATGGTTGTGAAGTTGTGTGTGAAATCACGTGTGACTTTTTATAATTCTTTTTTTTCTACAAGATTTATCATTAATTCCTTTACAATGAACTTGTATGATATAACTAACCTAGATAACTAGCACCGTCCCCGGAAATAGCACCAATGATGAGTGACGAGGTACCCCTACACTCAACCATACGAATACAAGCACTACACACGCAATCCAGTCGAACTCCATAGATAGACTAGTTGTGGCATCTAGACAGTTAGCCTTAGGTAGTAATTCATTGTCTTCCCACCTGGATTAGTATTATATTTGTCACATATGGTTTAGTCCAAAGTGAGGTGTATGATGTGGTTTCTAATCTAATGCTACTCCTGAAGGCAATGGAAAGTAATATTCACTAATCTAAGGGAGAAAGGGTGAGAGAATCTAATCTAGCCTAAGTGCAATGAGCATCTGTTCCTTGATTATCCATACACATCTTGGACTTTGTGCATGACTACCACTGGTATTACCAAGTGTAGATCCTAGGTACGCTACTGGGTTACCAAGTAGTCACACTTAAATGCTCTTAATCAAGTCGTACTCATTCTATGTTTTAAAATGAATTTAAGGGTGAGAGAGATTAACTAGAAAAGCAATAAATAATAATTAATTAAATGATTAATCTAAGTGAATGTTGTAATGATGATGTAATCTCGATCTTTATTATGGTCATGTGCGTGTCCAAGTACGTCACACTCAAATAAAGGATGCCGTATAATTACATTCACCACACTACAGGCATACACGGAGAGGAAAAGGTTTGAGAGAGAGAAAATAAAAACTAAAATCAAAACTAATTCTAAACTGAGACTAAAAGTAACTAACTCTTCTGTCTACCTCTTATTTATAGATGAGGAGACAAGCTACACGTACACGATATCACGGTTGCCCAAATGATGACTCATCAGATGACAAATAATTTAAAGAAAGAACTTGATCTTTCCTGAAAGAAAAAGGTGGGCACATGTTCAAAAGAAAAGAATGGGAACCCTCACATTTATAGGTGTGAAGGTGGGCTAAAAATATGAATATTAGAAAGTTTGAACATTAGAATTAAATTTGTTGCAACATCAGAAACATCTATAGTTTGAAAATTTTTCAAATAGATGATAGCTTTGGGAAAGATATTTTCCAAACATGGATCTTGTTGTTGAAGTTGCAAGAGTTGAAGAGCATCCTCACATATAAGGATTGAGTGAAAGGACAAAAATCCATAATGAAAATGAAAGAGAACCTACTAATTGTATAAATGCTTCCTTGGACAACTTAGAGGAGAGAAACTACACATGAAGCAGCAACATTATGTAGTACCATTCAATCAACTAGTTGTTCTCCATCATGACTTGGGAGTATAGAATTTAGTCTTGAAGAGTCTAAACATTGATCAACTATGTTGTTGCAACAAAGTGAGAGCTAGATCAGCTAACAAAAGTAGCAAGAGAAACATTAGTAATGGCAAAATTATCATTGTTGCTTTGGTATTTAAAACTTAAACAAACTCATAGGTACTTAATAAGAAGACCTTAGTTGAGCATGGAGCTCAAAACATGAAAGGTTGTAAACTTCATCTTTAGCCTATAATCATAAATAGAGAAAATATTTTATAGGTTAAAAATTTTATGTAGATCATGTGCAGTAGCTAAAGAGAGTTAACATAGAACATAGAAGAAGCTGCTAAAAATGAAAATAATTGATGAATCATGTTTTTCATATGCTGTGATATTGGAGTGGCTATGATATCGAGTATATGATATCAGGTACGTGATATCGTGACCCAAGATGCAATATCATACATTTGATATTATAGGGTTACTATTGGGTCTATAAATACAGCCGTCAGGCACACGATTGACGTAGTTTTTTGGCAGTCAAGTAGTGAAACTCTTGTAGTTTGTTCATTTGAGAGTTAGAATATTTCCCAAGTGCCCACAATAGGAGGTCTAAGTGTGATTAGATCTTTATTCAAGCATTGATGTACTTGAACACACCAATGTGTTGGCAATAAGGATGAGCCCTTTGATTCATTCTTTATGCATTTATATATCATGATTTCATGTAGTTCACATTTAATGCTTTTCATTCAACAATTAGTTTTGATTAATTAATCAATTAATTAAAATACACAAGCATGACCCCTTCAAACATACGTGTGACACTTGGCAGCTCAAAAACGATTAGTGTTTGACAACCTAGTAGTGTTTACATGAAGTTTAGGATGTGTTTGGGAAGTGGGGACAGTTACTTGTGTTAGGTTAGATTAGACAATAGTTCACTTAGCAATTAATTACTCTCAATTTTATTATTCTTTTAGGTGATGAAATTGATAAAACATAAAATGATAAAAATCTTATGCCTCACTTTGGACTAAACCATGCGTGACAAAGCTACTACTAGTCCATGTGGGAAGACAACGAATTGCAATCAATGTATAACTGTCTAGGTCCCACAACTAGTTCATCCATAGAGTTCAACTGGATTGCACAAACATGCTTGTATTCATATGATTGAGCGTAGGGGTACCTCACTGCTCATCATTAGCGCCATTGCTGGGGATGATGCTAGTTATCTAGATTAGTTGTATTACACAAGATCATTGTAACAGGGTATTAATGATATATCCCTCAAAAAGTATTCAAACACACACCATGAATCAACAAAAATATCTCACTCATGTGGAAATGATTATTAACCATGTAGCATAACTATTCATTGGATAACTAATGAATTATACAATGAAAAAGATTGGAGTGATCCATCTTATGGATGGGTTTTTCATAACCATGGCTACCCTAATAGCACTCAAAGAATAAATTTACCTAAGGTAGATAATCTTGAAGGAGATGACATCAGTCCTAAACTAGGGGAGGACTCAAGGCCTAAGACCTCCTCGATGCTTAGAAATGATAAACTATATGATCATGAGAAACATTATAAAAGCCATGGCTATCCTACCAGTTCCTCCCTTTCATCTTCCCCCTGAACTTCAATGTCTAGTTCTGACAAAGAAAAATGTACAAATAGAGATAGAGCTCCATGAAAGGTTCAGATTAAAAGCAAAAATTGAACCCATGGACACACTCAAGGTCATCAACATGAATACAAGTTCCATTGTCACCATCGATCAAATAGAGATTTTAATCACCACTTGTTTGATGATGATAATAAACCCCTATTACTCCTTAAAATCCAAATGCACATCATAGAGGCTATTAAGATATCTCATAGGTATCTCAAGAAGAGTTGAATACCTAAGCTCAACTTGAATAACATTCCAAAATTTGTAGGAGCTTATGATTCAGATCCGCAACATCATTTATAGGCCTTCCATGATGCTTATGTGGTCAACAATGTGGATAGGAAATGGCAAAATCTTAAGCTCTTTCCTAGGACACTAATCAATAAAGCTGAAGTGTGGTATAGATCATTGGAACCAAATTCGATCAAAAAATGGTTAACCATGCTAGAAATTTTTACTAAAAGATACCAAACTTATGCACAAGTGTCTGCCATGAGGAGACAAATCCAAAGATGGAAACAAGAACAACAAGAACCCTTGGACATGTCCTTAGATAGATACTATGCCTTACTAAATAAATGTCCAGGTCATAAATTCTCCAAGAAAGAGAAAATACTCAACATTATAGATGGGCTTGGAAATGAAACAAGGGTAAGCCTTGGAGAGTATGCCTGAGGATAACTATATAAGCTCCAAGGTCACTAGGTCAAAGAACTAATAGAGTGTCTAGCGAAAGAAGAGAGAGACTTATCTAAATGGGAGAATGCTATAGCATTTGAGAGAGACCCAACTCTAGAAACAACAAGGGTCTAAAGCCACAATGAAAAGGAGACAACCAATTCTGAAAGGGTGATATAGTCCCAACCTTTCCTAATACATAAATTAATAGATGAAATTGAGGTAAAGCATAACAAGATGACCATATGAACAAATAAAAAAAGTGTGAACTTAGAAGACACTATCAGGGAGAGGATCATCCAAAATAAACCTGGCAATCAAAACAAATAGAGGGCATAGAAATCAAAAATAATTAAGGACACTATTCAACAACCAGGGAGAATGGCTAATGGTAACAAGGCTAAAGGCTCAACTATAGATAATGAGGATGGATGTGATGTCTATTTTTATGATCATCCAAAGGGTTGTTGCCCAATCTTCTCACATCTATATGAGCATTAGGCAAGGAGGCTACACCCAAAATTCATACAAAGGTATCGATTTAGGTGCATCCTTATTCCACAAGGTAATTATGGACAATCCCATGCCTCATTGTACTATCCTGAGGGGAGCCATTACCAACCTCAACACTTTGCTTCACCACAGTGGAAAAACTCACAGGTGTGGGAAAGGCCACTATCTAGCCAACCACATCCTCCTTGTCTACCAAAACCAAATGCCTACTATGTTCAACATCATGTTTCTCCAACCAATTTTGAATCCTCTACTTCCAATCGTTGTTATCACTCTCTTGAGTACCATCAACCCATGTCTTCTCCTAAGGGATCACCACCTCATACTTCTCATCCTTCTCCTCACCCTCAATATTCTCATCCTTCACCTCTTTCTACACCGCCATCAAATGCATTGAACGGTTCTACACCACTGTGCCAACCAACAAATGTAACTTGCACTACTGCTATTAATGAAAGTAGGTTCCCTTTGCAATGTGGAAACTGTCCCTTCTTTAGGCATTACTGTAAGAAGAAGAATCATACTTCTGAACCTACTTCACCTTCTAAACCAAGCCAAGGAAAACCTAGTGCCACACCTTCCTTAGCCCCATCAATAGCCCCTATCATCATACCCAAGCCTCCACCTCACACTCCAACATCCACATGATCTAGTGAATTCACCAATGTGAAGGGACACACAAATCCATGCATATTGTCATCTAGTCAAGGGTGGTCATAGTGGGCTGGATTTCCCTCATAATGTACATACATCATCTAACCTACCCTACTATGCTTTCTATAATCAAGTGTCTGATCAACGATTTCTCTACCCTACCACCATACCACCAATAAACACCCAATGGTTGGGGCATGACGGACCCCTAACGTTTCATACATGCATGGATCCTATTCATCCACTTATTAATCCTAGCCATGACTAAATGTTTAGTCATGGAGGTCACCCCCCATTCTAATTTCTAAGATTCTTAAATGTCTTTTGACTTTTTTGTTTTACACATTTTTGCTTTTACAACTTTTTGTTTTCATATTCTTTATTTTACATCTTTGTGTTTTTATGGCTATTTATCTTTTCTAAGTTTTTATTTTATACCATCATTAATATATTTGATATTTATTGCAAAATATTTTACTTTCTTTTATATTTTCTTGTGTTTGATGTGTTTCTCTACTCTTTCTGTTAATAAGGTGTTAGATACAATGGTGATGTGCTACTCGATGATGATATGTTTCATTTGTAATTTATTTTTTGATGTTTGGTTTCTAACTTTGAATGTTGTTACTGATGACCAGGACATGGTTTCTTTTCATGTAACAGGCAGTGAGTCCACATCATCCACCCATCCACATACTCTATGGTTTTCCTTGTTTTGGAAATGTACAGTTCCTTTTTCATTAATGCAACCATAATAAATTGGTGACTTGTGTAGTTTTCAGAATTGGAAAGGAATCAAAGGTTTGGACAGGGTGTAGCTTCAAAGGAATGTAGTATTCTTCATGCTTTTCTATTTTCCTATGTGCGGGAGTGTTCTCATGAGCTTCTCACCATTCTTTGTTATTCCATAATAGGAAGTCAAATAAGTCCTTACATGGTGTGGTCCTCATCAAAAGAAAGAGAAAAAAAAGAGATGAGGATTCAAAGCACACCCCTTGGACAAAATAAATGCAAAAAACACATGGGTCTCTGTATGGTGTGGTTCCCATTAAAAAAAAAGGGAATTCAAAGCACATCCATTAGACCAAATAAAATGGCTACAAACATTGTTTATGAGACTTGTCTTATTTCCTCTAACTAAGGCCTTTTCTTACTTCCTATTTTCTCTCCAATTTGGAATGGTGGTTGTTTTGTGGAAGCATTCTTATGTCTCAGGGAATGGACTAGTCTTAGGATGTTGATGCGAAGTCACTAAAAGTGGTTGGTTTTGGTCTGGACTAAGGATGGATCCTACTGAGTCATTTAATAACAAACTGCACAAGGGACTTTATGTGACCATAATTAGAAACTCCATTCCATTCTCTCTCTCATCCATCTATGCTTTTCATGCCTCACCTCATTGTTGGTTTCATGTTTTGATTCAATGTTTTGGTTTGATGTGTTAGGATTCTTAGTTAGTTACTTTTGAGTTTTTTTTACTTAACTTTCCATAATCATTAATCATCCATGGTGACCATAGACTCCTCTGTTTGAAGTTATGCAATGGAATAAAAGGCTTGTGCCTGCTTTGGGGAGGACCCATTTGCATATCTTTTGGTTTGGTTAAGTTAAGTTCCTTACCCTTAGAAATTATTACAATCAAATTCTTTTTATTTACCCCATCAATGCCATCCAATTGTACACATCTTCACAATTTTTGTTAGTAAATTCCTTCTTTTTATTGTTGTGAATTTCTATACCCTCTTTCCAATATTCCTTATCTTAAGTTTTTTTTTTGAATTTAATGGACCGCTTCTCTTACTTAACCCATTCGTTAGTCTTCCCACTAACATGATCAAGTAACCAATCTATCACAATCATAACTCAACGAGATAAAATCACTAATGAGACAAGGTATTCAGCCATTATATGTTACACTTTATATACTAATCCTTGATTTTGTTGTAATTGCAGTGGGGAGTATGGACTATAAGTAGGATTTTCTTCACCAAGGAGGATGCAACAATATCACTCATGGGAGATTATCTATGACTGCTAGATATTTTATGCCTCTCTCTCATTCTTCTATTGCTAAGAGGAGTTGGATGTCCATTGGATGTGAGGGTGTTCTTTCTTATGATCATGAACACCCAATTTTGTACACAATTGTAATGTTGTATCCTTGGGTACTTCTGTATTTTTCTATTTTCTTTATGTCACTCTGCATGTCAATTGAATATTCCACACCTCCTAATATACTTTGTAAAGGATTTTCTCCTCTTCTTCTATACTTGAGAATGAGTTTTCATTCAATCATGGGGGTATGATGAATCATGTTTTTCATACACTTTGATATCGGAGTGGCTGTGATATCAGGTACTTGATATTATGGCCCAAGATGCGATATCGTACATTTGATATCATAGGGTTACTCTTGGGTCTATCAATATAGCCCCTGAGCACACAATTGAGGTAGTTTTTTAGCATTCAAGTAGTGAAACTCTGGCAATTTGTTCATTTGAGAGTTAGAATATTTTCCAAGTGCCTGCAGTAGGAGGTCTAAGTGTGATTGCATCTTTATTGAAGCATTGATGTACCTGAACAAACCATTGTGTTGGCAATAAAGATGAGCCCTTTGATTCATCCTTGCATCACTTGAGACTTTCTTTCTTTATGCATTTATATATCATGATTTCATGTAGTTCACATTTAATGCTTTTCATTCAACAATTAGTTTTGATTAATTAAAAATTAATTAAAATATATAAGCACAACCCCCTCAAGCATATGTGTCACACTTGGTAGCTCAAAAACAGTTAGTGTTTGACAACCTAGCAGTGTTTACATGAAGTCCAAGATGTGTTCGGGAAGTGGGAATGGTTACTTGTGTTAGGCTAGATTAGAAAATAGTTTACTTAGCAATTAATTACTCTCACTTTCATTATTGTTTTAGAAAATCAAATTGATAAAACATAAAATGATAAAAATCTTATGCCTCACTTTAGACGAAACCATATGTGACAAAGCTACTACTAGTCCAGGTGGAAAGAAAATGAACTATGATCAACATATAACTGTATAGGTGCCACAACTAGTCCATCCACGAAGTTTGACCGAATCATGCTTACACACTTACATTCCTATGGTTGAGCGGAGGGGTACCTCACCGCTCATCAATAACATAAATTGAAATTAGCATGAAGCACTTTCAGGGAAAATCAACCCTCATCAATGTGCCTTTGATGGTGGATGTATGCCAAAAATAGGGATGACAATAATTAATTTATAAGAAGAACATGATCCTTCATGAAAAAAATAGTGGGCACATGTTTAAAAGAAAAAAAGAGCAACCATTACATTTGCAAGTATGAGGGTGGGCCAATAGTTTGAAGACTAAAATATTTGAATATTATAACTATATCTATTGTAACATCAGGAATATTTGTATTTTAAGAATTTCTCCAATAGATGATAGGTTTGGGGAAGACATTTACCAACTATGGATCTTGTTGTTAAAGCTACAAGAGTTCAAGACTACCCTCATGTTTAAGGATTGATTTAAGGACTAAAATTCATAATGAAAATAAAAGAGATCCTACTAGTTGTAATGTTCCCATTCCCAAATAATGTTGTTGCATAATGAAGATAGTGCCTCTTCTTAAAAACTATTATCATTATCATAATAAGTATCCAGAATGGTGGTTGTAATTAAGACCTAAAAGGGTGCATTATAATAACGAGCATGTCTCTTGAGGTAACCTTTGGGGGTTTGACCTAAGGCATTTATACCCAGGTTTAGAGGTTGTGCCAGCATGGAGTGGTAGAGTTGGTACAAGCAAGTCATAAGAGTTGGGTGAAGTAAGACAGGAAGAGGACTAGCCATCCCTTCTGGTTGGTAATAAGCCTAATCAAGTTCGTTGTGTTGGATTGCCTCTAAGGGATAGATTCCAAAGGAAGAAAATCCTAAGGAACACTCTCAGAGCATGATCTAGATACAATATTCCACATCAATAAAGCATTCTTTTCTATCTCTTTTTGCACTTTCTCTATTATTTCCTTAATGCATAATGTTGAATGTTACATATATTTGACTCTTGGTATGTTGTCTTCTTATTCATAATGTCTAATATACTGTATATTTAACATTTTCCATGACATCTACAAATAGGATGTTTCCTTGGACAACTTAGAGGAGAGCAGTTACATGTGAAGTAGAAACCTTATGTAGCACTATTTGATTAAGTGGTTATTCTCCATCATCACTTAGGAGTATACAGTTTAGTCTAGAAGAGTTTGAATGTCAATGAACTATGTCATTCTATTAAAGTGAGAGCTAGATCAACTAATAGAAGTAGATAGAGAAACAACAATAGTGAAAAAATGATCACCACTACTCTAAGATCTAAAATCCAAACAAACTTGTAGGTATCCAACAAGAAGACCTTAGTTGAGAATGGAGCTCAAAACCTGAAAGGTTCTAGACTCTATCTTTAGTGAGTAATCACATAAAATATTTAAATTTTATATTTAGCACATCTACCATATTTTATAGGTTCTTTACTTTTCTAAAAAAAATTTTAGTCTTTGCCAACTCTCTTTAGCTATTGCACTTTGCATAATATTTTTAATCCATAAAAATTGTTAATCTTTTCATGGAATTTTTGATTTCCAAACATAAAGGGAGGTTTTTTTAGGATTGGTTATAATGATGAAAACTTAAAATTACATCCCAAAATAGTTAGGCTTTTCTTTTTATTGATTTATAGTTTCTCTTCTCTACAGTACTCTTTTGCTTTTGTACTCTAAATTTTTATTTTTAAAATATATGTTTTGGGGGTTCAACACCTAAAATTTTGACTTAAAGATGCTATCCACATGTCTTAACCAACAAATCACATGCTAAGAAGTCATATAACTTCAACATAATACTTTTATAAAAGTTAAGAAAAACATAATGTTATGCTAAATTAGCACACCTCTTGGAATCAAACTACAATCTAGGAGTAGTATCTATCATCATGTGCAAGCCTTATCACAACCATTTCAATCCATGCATCTTGATCTCTTTACTAGGTAGTTGCATAATCTCATTAGAACAATGGTTGGTAGAGGGGGGTGTTGGTGCTAGGCTTTGAACCCAACATCTCTAGGCACAAATATTACAAGCAAAATGACTAGGGTACATCTAGCACTCCACATTCATTTGTTATTTTCAATTTTATTTATTTGACCAATATTATGTAAAGCTTTTCTTTCAAGTTTATAGGAATTCTTCCACCATAAAAGCACATTAAGAAATACTATTTCATCCCTTTAGCTTCAATTCTATTTATAGAACTAGAAATAGAAATAGAAAAGGACAAAACTTAGTGAAGGAATTGATGGATCTCTAATAAAAGACTTCATTATAGATTACATGGAAGTTCCTTGGGTGGTTAAAATAAATTAGGATAATGTTATAGGTTTTTGAAATTTTGAGTTAAAATATAGTGGCCTTAGATAGTCAAGGCTCTACTATAAGAAATTTGGCCATATATGGTTAGTCCTAGCTAAGGTAAATATAAGGCAAGTTAGTGTATTGGTAAATAATAAAGGTAATCATAATTATATGATAGTATTTATGAAATGATACTTGTATTTAGTAGCTATGTTAGTCAAGTAAGTATTTAAACTTGCAAAATTTTTCTCTCCAATATTCAGGAGTCATGTAGGATGCACTCACACTAGAAAAGAATTATACTATAAGATAGATTTGGAGCTAAGGTAACTCCTACAATTTAGAGGTCTTATTATTGGTAGGAGCTAAGATACCAAAGTTAAAATGCTAACTTAAAAGTATCATACAAAATGATTATCCATATCTTTTGAAATCTTCCTTTCATGATTTAATGTTATTCATCAATAAGGAGGATGGGATCTTAAGGCTATATTGTGATTAAAAATTATTGAATAAGTACATTTTAAAGAACAAATTTTTAATCATAGCATATTTTTTTAGATTTGTTTGATTAGTGGGTAGAGACTCACCTTTTTACTCAACTAGATTTATGACAATAATATTATTAGTTAGGTGTATTTGAAAAGTTGAGCATGATTTTGTATTTAGTATACTTGTTTTCTTTATGTACTGCTTATGCATTGCCTTCAAGTTTTTAGTAAACATGATATTTAATTTTATTCTTTGTAGATTATTTTTTAAGCATTTTCCTTCCATATATTTTATTTTGTTTTGTGTATATGCATGTCTCATTTTTTTCAAGGTACATGACTTGTTGACTAAAGTGTGTGGCTTATTGGATCTCAAGTTATAGGTTCAATTGTAACATGCCACCAGTAAGATATACAAGTATTATAGAAAAAAATTGCATAAACTAAACTAAACTAATCCAAAAAATCCATAGTAACAAGAAGCTAAATTCAAAGAAAATGGAGGTAGCTCAAGATTGGCCTAAGACTACCAATGTCCATGAAATATGTCATGGGGTTGGCAAACGTTTATCATGAATAACTACACCAATCATAAATTTATGGAAAAAATATGGGTTTTTGAAACTGAGAAATAAGTTTTCAACAAACCTGTTAGAACATAAGTTAGCTTTAATTTCTCAACAAGTACTAGCTATGTGGACTTATGTCTACACTAATGCTAGTGATGATGCTATTTGGGAACTGCTCTTGTAGGATGGATGATCATTGATAGCCTTGGAATTTTGAAAAGGCAATGGTTGTACACAAAAAAGAAACTTTCACCAATTTCATGAGCTAGCACTTGAAGGGCAGTATCTTTTTGCAAGGGACACATTCTTACTAAGACAAATACTTTGGCAACTACATTTCCACTAAATCAAACAAACTACTAAGACAAATACTGTCATAGCAACATTTCCACTAAATCAGACAAACTACCATCAAAGTATGCTAGATAGTTGGAATTCCTCTTAGAATTTGATTTATAGCTACTCTGAAGATGATGTCAAAAGGAAAACGGTGTAATTGATTCACTAAATTTTCCTTGCTTTACAAGATTTATGGATCCTAAACCTTCTAAAGTCAATGTTCACAAAATTTGAAAAGAAAGGGAAATATTTTTCACTTGATTAATTCTTGTTTACAAGTGGAGGTATATATAGAGGTTATTACTAACTATAAATTATATACATTAGCAAATTAGCAAAATATCAATCAATCACTAACTACAAATTAGCTGAGAGTGCAGTGTTATATTCTACTCAATTTTGTCACTCCCTCTCAAGCTAGTAAATAAACATTGTCCATTCCCTACTTGGACACCAATGTTTGGAAAAGAATATTGCAAAGTCCTTTGGTGAGAACATCTGCCAGTTGTGAGTTGGAAGAAACATAAGGTGTACAAATGAGACCACTCTCAATTTTTACTTTGATAAAGTGCCTATCAATTTTAATATGCTTAGTCCAGTCATGTTGCATGGGATTGTGGGCGATGCTAATAGCTAACTTATTATCATAATACAATCTCATACGTCCTTTCCACTAGACTCTTAGATCTTCTAGGATAATCTTTAGTAATAAGAGTTCACATATTCCTGTGCCATTGCTCTAAATTCAAATTTAGCACTAGATCTTACTACTACATTTTTCTTCTTGCTCCTCCAGGTGACTATATTTCCTTTGACAAAGGTATAATACCTAGTAGTGGATCTCCTATCTATGACTGAGCCTACATAGTCTACATTTGTATAAGCCTCTAGTGTGAGTCTATCACCTTTCTTGAATAAGATGCCTTTACCTGAAGACCCTTTTAGATAGTGCAAGATGTGATAGACTTCCTATAACTGAACCTCCTTAGGATTGTGCATGAATTGGCTTACCACACTCACTTCATAGGCTATATCAGGTCACATATGTCATAGGTAAATAAGCCTACCAATCAATCTTTGATAATTTTTTTTGTCAATGGCCACTTCTTCTTTTGCTTCTTGAAGTTTATGATTGGGATCCATAGGTGTGCTTGATGGATTACAAGCTAATTTCCTCATGTTTCTTAGAAGATCTAGGGTATATTTTTGTTGGCTCATGAAAATTCACTACTTTGACTATGCCATTTCTATACCTAGGAAATACTTCAAATTTCCCAAGTCCTTTATCTTGAACTCCTTTGCCAAGTGCTTGCCCAATCTCTCTATCTCCCTATGATCATTTCTTATTACTACAATATCATCAACATACACAATAAGGACAGTGACTCCCTCTGAATCAATGCATTGAATAAACAAGGTATGGTCTCCTTGACTCTGTTTGTAGCTTATTCTAATCGTTACCTTATTGAACCTTCCAAACCAGGCCCTAGGTTATTGCTTCAATCCATACAATGTTTTCTTTAATTTGCATACCTTGTTTGAGGCCATATTCTAATTATAGCCTATAGCCTAGTGGAATCTCCATGTAAATTTCCTCTTCTAAGTCCCCATGTAGGAAAGCATTTTTCACATCAAATTTCTTTAAAGGCCAATCATAATTAAGTGCCAAAGACAAAAGGATTATTATTGTATTCATCTTTGCCACTAGTGCAAATGTCTCCTAATAGTCTATGCCATATGTCTATGTGTATCCCTTGGCTACCAATATCACTTTGTATCTTTCCAAAGAACCATCAACTTTGTATTTCATAGTGTATACCCATTTTTATTCTACTAGTTTCTTCCTCTTTGGCAAGTTCACTATCTCCCATGTGTTATTCTTCTCCAAGGCCTACATTTCTACATTCATAGCATTTTTCCAATTTTCATAGTTTAAAGCCTTAGATATTGTTAAAGGAATAGACACATTGTTAAGATTTGTGAGAATGCTCTATGATTTTAGGAACATTTGTGAAAAGACACAAAATGAGATATAGGATATAGTGGGTGATAGTGAATTCTCATTTTCCTTTTCTAACTACAATAGGTAAGTCAATATTAGACAAGGATTCAATAGGAGAATCAAATGGGTTATGGTGTATTACCCCATTTCCAACACTAGAGCCTAATGTTTGGACCTGCCTTGATTCTAGGTTTGGATGTTTCCTTCTTAAGTATACTTGAGGAGGACATGTGTCAGTAGTGGTTTCATTACTTTCATCATTTTGTTCTACAATTTGAGGAAGAGGAAGAAGCTCAAGCTCGGTTTGTGGTAGTGAAGAATAGGAAGAGTTGGAAGACTCAGTTATGGGTAGGTTAAGAAGAAAAAAATCCTTAGCTTCTACTACTATTTTCTCCCTCTAAAGATAAGGTTGTGTGAAGTATGAATCAGTTTCAACAAAGGTGACAACCGTAGAAACAAGGAATGTTTTGGTTGGTGGATGATAGCATTTGTAGCCCTTTTGCATTGAAGAATATCCAATAAAGATTGATCTAAGGGCTCTTAGATCAAATTTTCCCCTGTTTTGACTTCATATGGACAAATGAAACACATCCAAATATCCTAGGGATAAGATGATTTGTAGTACAAAGTGTTGGAAAGAACTGAGATAACACTTCTATTGGACTTTTTGAATGGAGCACTTGAGTTGGTAATTTGTTTATGATATGTGTAGTTGTAAGGATGGCTTCTCCCCAGTAATTTTTTGGGACATTTTTTTAAAACAATAAATCCCAAGCTGTAGAAAGAAGGTGACCATTTTTTCTCTCTGCCACTTCATTTTGTTGTGGGGTATAGACACAAGAAGACTTGTGGATGATTCCCTCCTTTTAAAAGAACGTAGTCAATGTTTTGTTAAAATAATATTTGGCATTATTTGAATTAAACCTTTTGATACTAACTCCAAGTTGATTTTTAATCATGGAATGAAAATTTGGGAGGACAACACTAACATCAATTTTGGACTTGATTAAGAAAATCTAAGTGACTATTGTGCAATCATCAATAAATGAAACAAACAATCATGCTCCAAAAATATTTGAAATTGGAGATGGTCCCCAAATATCACTATGAATTAAATTAAATGAAAATGAGCTTCTTTTATTATCGATGGGAAATGCTACACATTTTTTCTTTGTGAGTTCACAAGTTCCACAATTAAACATTTCCTTGTCTAAGCTCTTAAACAAATGAGGGAACATGATTTCAAGTATTTTGAATGAAGGATGTCCTAGTCTAAAGTGGTGAAGCCAAATCATGCCTTTATTGGTTGAATGACTTGTGAATAGGAGGGATAGAGGTTGATTCCACTTATTGGCATTTTTCCGTTTAGTATTTTCAAGATAGTATAATCCTTTCTTCTCCTTACAAGTCCAATCAACCTACCCAGGTCCCAATCTTGAAATAAACAATAAGTTGGGAAGAAGGTTACTTTACAAGTTAGATCTCGAGAAAGTTTAGTTATGGAGATGAGATTTGTTGATAATTTTGAAACATGAAGAACATCTTTAAGAATCATATCATGATCAATTTTAACATTCCCTATCTTGGCAACTATGGTTGGTGATCCATCTATCGTGGTAATTTTTTGATTACTAGCATAGGGGAAATAAGAACTGAAATTATGAGATGTGATTTGTGGCTCCTAAATCGATGTTCTAGGAATCTTTAAAATACTAATTGAAGGCACTTAAACAATGATAAATTGGAAGCTCACTTGAATGTACCAATGAATAAATACTTGAAAATTTTTCCTGAGTGGCTAGAAGATTCTTCAATTTCTCTATTTCTTCTTTGTCAAACTTCCTTTCTTCTAGAGCTTTCTCTTCTTCATATGAAGATGAGGCTTGGTTTTCTTGACCTTGAATGTTTTGCCTTCCACCCTTATTTCCCCATTCCTTGCTTGGTGGCTTTCCATGAAGCTTGAAGTACATCTCCCTCATATGCCTTGGTTTCTTGTAGAAAGTACACCACATGTTATCCTTGTTTTCACGAGGTTCACAACCACCAAGTTTGAATTCTCCTTTCCCATTCTCTCCATTTTTCTACTCCCTTCTTGGCCCAAAAATTCCTCCATTAGTTAGCATTGCTAAGGCATCAAATGGTTTTGATACTAACATAACATTACACCTACTCTCTTTAGCCAATATAATAGAAATTACCTCATTAATAAGGGGGAGGTCATCTTTTCCAAGGACTTGAACTTGAACATGATCAAACTCATTGTTAAGATCCACCAAAAAAATCATAGGTTCGATCTTTTTCTATGAATTTTTTTAGAATCTTAGAATCCTCACTACATTTCATTTGAATAATATGGTAGTGGTCCATCTCTTGCCAAAGTCCCTTCAAAAGGTTGGCATACTTTGTTACAGTCCAATTTTCTTGTTTGATGGCAGTTGTCTTGATCTTTAACCCATAAATTTGGGTAGCATCCTTCACTTTGGAGTAAGTTTGTCTCATGGCTTCCTAGATATCTTGAGCTATGGGAAGAAACATGCATGTGTCACTTATTTCGGGTGACATCAAATTCCAGAACCATGTCATGATCATCGAATCCTCCTCATCCCATTTTACAAACATGGGATCGTCCTCTTTTGGTCTCATACCAAAGATGTGATCCAATTTTCCTTTGCCTTTTAGAATTGTTCGCACGAATTGGGACCACTTCAAGTAGTTTTTTCTATTGAGTTGATAGGTTGTATTAATCTACTAAAGGACTTCTGGTTGCACGATGGTAGAGGTTTCCACCAAGTAGACAATGATCTTGGATTCTTTGGACATTTTGGAAAAGAGAAAAACATGGAGAAGAAGTGGATTATACCAATAAGGGATGAATTACCCAATTGGAAATGGAAATGAAGGTTGTAGTGGGAGAATAAATATGACAATGAAGGCTGAATGAAAAAAATATTCCTAGGATTCAAAACCTAAGGCTCTAATACCGTGACAAAATTTGAAAAGAAAGGGAAATCTTTTTGACTTGATTACTTTTTTTTTACAAGTGAAGGTATATATAGAGAATACATAGAGAAAATCAAGGAGAAAATCTCTCCAAATCAACTGATTCCTTGAAATCAGCAAAATATTAATCAATCACTAACTACAAATCAGTTGAGAGGGTAGCATTGGTTTTTGCTCAATTCTATCAAATGTGACTTGGATTACATTTAAGATAGACAAGCTCGAGAACATCAAATTGAAGAGCTAATGAAGTTAATGACATACACCTAATTATGAGATGAGGGATAGTTTACTTTGGCACATAGATTTGAGTTCTGAATTGGAATGATCATCCCAACTTTAAACTTGAAATTTCACATTAGACAGGCTACACAGTTCTTCATCACTATCTTACCATTGTTTTAGCAAAATTTAGTTGGCAAAAGGTTATATAGTTACATATTGAAATTAGAATTGAACAGAATTATTTTTATTATTGTATTTCTTGTATTTTGAAAAAGTAGAAATGAAGTTATTTGTAGTCATCTTTACAAGTATTTTAAAGGATAATATTTCATGTTATTTCATGTTGGGCCAAAGTTCTTCTTAGAAGTTCACATGTCCAAATCATTTAAGTAGAATACCTACTTTAAAATATTTAATTATAAAAATGTTGATACATTCTTCAATAAAAGGAATATTAATTTTATTTTTATATCACCATTCATAAATTTATGACTATTTAAAGTAATGATAAAGTATTTGTTTCTCAAAGCATAAGAAAAAAGTTAAAGCCTTCACATCCATTTAAAAGAAGTCACATAGCCTACTCATCACCTACACATAAAACCATTTGTATTTCATCCTAACCTCCCATCTGAAACACCACAAAATTCAGAGCTTAGTACTTGTCTGACACCAAACAGGACCCTGGAACTCATGGACGACGCCGGCTGCATGATCGCAACACTTAGTTTTTGCTAAGTACATGGTGCCAGCGTACACACCCCAGCGTATACGCCCAGCATTCCTGCGTATACGCCTAGCGTATACGCCTGGCACTCCAGCGTATATGCTTGGCTCTCCAGTGTACATGCCCAGGTACTGCAGATGCACACGCTCGACGACAAGATCTCCAATGATAGCATGAAGATAACACCGAAGAGCAAGGATTGAAGCAAGTGGACATCCTTCAGCATATACGCCCGGCGTGTACGCCTAGCATCCATCAGCGTATACGCCCAGCGTATACGCTGACCTGATGCAGTGTATACACCCAGCAGTTGTAACATTTTGTATATTTGTAAAGTGTATGCACCCGGTCAACGCGCCACGTGTCTCCCATCCCGAGTCTAGCGTAACAACCTGTATAAAACCCCCATTTTTCCACTTCATCCGGATGGTTGGAAAAATCCCGGAGCATACCAGAGAACCTTTATGTTGCACACAAGAGCTGAAACCCTGTTACGCCCTGTACGCTACACACACAGTCTCTACGCTCCACCTGCCTTGTGAACCAGCCGAGTCATTCCTGCATACGCCGGGGCTTTTTGTCCGCCTTGTGTCCACTCATAACTGCGTTAGACCGATGCACTATACTTTGACTCTATACTATTTACATTTGTTGCAAGTTCTTTTACAGTTTTACGTCAATTTGGCCCACGCATCGTTTACGTCTGTTTACGCTCACGCTTCGTTTGCATCCGTTTACGTTTTACGTTGTTTTTGCTGTTTACACCTGCACGCCGTTTACGCATAACCTAGTGTATTAGCATTTTGCATACGCGTGGGGAAATTCTTGTCTGATCCACGTGCAGACCACCCAAGGTACTCTGCCTCTGTTGCATTCTAGCTTGCCCTCAGGTGAAGGTATGGTCTTCTGTACCCGTCCCGCGATCCCATGGCCTCTGTTTTCCCTTCCAGCCAGAGACCGACGATTTCAGGCGGTACAGAACTTGGTGCTAGAAGGAGGACCTCCTTAAAACCCTTACCTGCAACTCCCAGCGTATACGCTGTTAAGCGTCTACGCCGCTAATGGTACGTTGCCCCAACTTTCCCAGCGTTTACACTATCCGGTTCAAAAACCCAACCCGCAATTGTCCAGCATATACGCTGCACAGCGTTTACGTTCTTAAAAACCTGCTCTCCTACATCTTTGTTATACGTTCATCTATTTTACGCTCTACTGTTAACACTGCAACCTGTTTTATGCGCCTGTCTTTACGCCGAAGTCGGCCTTTACGCTGAGCCCGTTTTATACTGTGAACTATTTACGCTGTGAATTTTACACTGCAAATTGTTTACGCTGCAACCCATTGTACGCTCGCCTATTTTGCACTATCTTCTTTTTTACGCTCTAGCCTGTTTTACACTGAGCTTGTCTTTATGCTAAGTTTGTCACGTTCGTCTGTTTTACAGTAAACACGAGTTTTACGCTAAGTGGTCCTTTACGCTGCAACTTATCTTACATCCTTGTGTTACGCTAATCACCTCTTTTATGCTATACGCTGCTCCCTGTCTTATGCTCTTATTTTACGCCGTCCCACTTTACGCTGATCCATCCTGCGCCTTATACGCTTTCCAGCATCTACGCTGCCCATATACGTTGTATACACTGCACACGTTGTATACGCTGTATACGCTGATACCATACGCTGCCCTTTGAAGCGTATACACTGCACGCCACATTACAGAGCAACTCCGCCTTTCCAGACTTACTCCTATCCGTGACATAGCATCATGAACCCTGTTAACAACACTGCTGTCCCCGCTCACACCACCGCCACCATCAACCTCACTGCCGTCCAACAGCTTGTACCACAACACCCGGGAGTGCAACCCACAATGGGGCCCCACCGGTCTCTAAGGTTACAGGGGAGAGATCCAGCCTCCAACATTATCACCTAGGACCAATACAAATTTATCTGTATTAAGATACAAGTTGACCTAGCTATTGATCAAGTTGAATTAGAGGTGAAGAGGCAGTTTGAGCTGTATTACAGGGGGGGACGAGAGTTCATCCCTTCCCCGTACGACGTAATTCCCGTTCCTGAACAATATTCGGAACTCATCATGCAACTCCTCCTTCAAAGGAACAATTCGTTGGACCAACTCGCACTGGAGCCCCAACCAGAGGATGAGGATGGATTCGCCGCTCAATCCGAGCAAGGAGAGTCGTACCATACCTTAAGCCCTCAAGCACAGGTCAACCCCATCTTCCATCCTGGCATAGGGTAACTCATGCCCTTGCAACACCTTAGATTTGTCCAGGCTCAACAACCACCATAGGAAACAACAGCACTAGTCCACGTCCCTCTTCCGAGTGATCACCAACCCAACACCTTCCCACTCGCGCTCATCCCCACAGCCGTGACAGGCCCATCCTCACAAGTGCCGCCACCTTTCGATAACCTGGGGGCAACACTCCCACTAAGGGTGATAGGGATTCCACACATGATTCCAGCATCCACATCCGCCCACTTCATACCACATGTCGAAGCACATACAGTTCCCCAAACAGCCGTGACCCAACAGGGAGTCCTCGCCCATAACGCGGCGAGGCAATGGTCGGCAAGAGGAACACCGCTGCACTAGGTCCCCCATCCCCATACACCACCCGACACAGCTCCACCAATCAATGTTCCCCAAGCACAACCCCAGCTACAGCAACACCAACAACAACCCTTTTCCTATCACGTGCCACCTGTAGCGCCGCCCACCGCAACCTTTCCACAAGAACCCGCGCAGCTATCAGCCCTTCAGCCTAACACGTAACAATATAGCTTGTACAGTATACCGCAACCCCAAGCCGTCGCATCACCGAGCATCCAAGACTGGGCGGATGCCAAAAAGATAATGCAAGAGCTTACTGAAGAGGTAAAATGTCCCAAAACGGCCACTGAGGGAGAGTTAAAGGTAGTGGATTTCTACAACGATGACCCTATCAGCTCTTTGGTCCCACCTCTAACCTTACCTAAAGGTGTTCCCTTCCCCACATTAACCAAGTACAATGGGGAGACCAATCCCAACGCGGACCTTATAACATTCTGGCTAGAATGCGTGCTACTCCAGGCTTGGCCCCACTCCATCCTCCGAGTATTTCCCATGTCTCTCGTAGGGAGAGCACTCGACTGGTACCGGGCCCTGCCTAGGAACTCTATTTTCTCTTTGGACGATCGTTTACGCCAGTTTGTGACCCGGTTCAAGTACAACTTGAAACCCGAGGCCACGCTAGACAGCCTCATGTAGATCAAGCAAGCACCACTTGAACCTGCGTAGAAGTTTATTCAGAGATGGAGTGCAGCTGTCAACGAGCTGCACGAACCAATCTCTCCAACCTATTTGCTTACAATTCTGAAGGGGGCTGTCAATGATTTCTTTAAGTCCAAACTTTATTACCTCAACGCACGTGATGTGAATCAGGCATTTTTACAGATCAGAAACGTAGAGGAAGCAGCTCAAAACAGCCATGACCCGGCATACTTGGCCTTCAAAAATCAACATACTAAAAAGGATAAAGAGAAGGCCAAGACAACTATAGCAGCAATAGCGGGAACCCAGCAAATGAACACCACACATCAACAAAGACCGCCCGCAACCACCACTAACTACTATCAGCCCACTCCCACAACAACCCCAGAGTCATCATCACAGAACCCAACGAACCGTGCACATAATTTCGAGAGGAAGGAACCCTCTTAGTACACGCCTTTACTGATGAAACCGTCCCAGCTCTTTGACCAACTCTTAAAGGCTGGGTTGATGCAACATAAGAAATTATCCCCTGCAGCCATCCAAAGGCACGAACGATTCTGCCAACTCATACAGAACCTGAGCCTAGCAACGCCGGATAAGCCACCCGTGCCCAAAGGATTTAGGATGGATCGCTTCTACGACTACCATCAACGCAACGGGCACGGAACGGATTACTGCTTCACCCTAAAACAGGATATCTAGCAGATGATTGATGATGGAAAAATTACTTTTGACGAGGCTAACCCCGTCCAACCGCAAAATCAAACCATGGGGGTGTATAGAGATCCCCTGAATACTAAAGAGGTAGCGTACGTAATTGACGTAATCTATTGTGACGATGATTCCGACACACCCCGCATCAACACCATCTACCCTGAAAATAAGCAGGAAACACTTGGCAAGCCGTTCGTGGTTCAGATTTCTCCCGCCGCGTCTGTACCTACATCTCAACCATCCCACGCCCCGTAGTGGCCATACGTAGTCCGACTGCCCTCGACCGTGCCCACCCCCAACATCACGATGTGCCAAAAATCATATGTGGTGCACATCCCTTCGGTCAATCCCGTGGATACACCAACCCCTCACGCTCGGCCTACCCCTTTCGTAGTCCGAGTACCACCCGCCATTGCAACGACGGAGGTCCAACCTCCACCAAGACCAACCTCGTATGTCATCAGGATACCTGGACAGATTCCTGCCCAATCATATCCCACCGTCCACCTGCAACCCCGTCCGGCTCCATACGTAGTAAAGGTCCCAGGGCAATCCCAGGCTCCGAGGCCAATTCCACCTCTGCGTAACACACTAGAACGCCTAGCAGACATGCTTACACGTGAGTGCATGGAGAAGGAATGCCAATGGCTAGCCATGGGGCCACCCAAACCAACTCCACTTAACTCTATGCCCATGTCATCATCCAACGGTCGACTGAACACGGACAGCAACGGTGAGTCATCCAAAACACAAGAACCATATAAAACGGCAGGTCCTAACAATAATGACAAACCAACAAAACGCAAAATAAAACTATTGGGTCCAATGGACCCAATCACTGCTAATAAAAACATCCCTGACAGTAGAGATTTTGCAACAGCCCTGACACAAGTTACTCAAGCCCTAAAACAGAAAAACACCTCATTAAGCTTGTATGACTTGGTACTAACGTCCCAGACTCATCGGGAAGCTCTAGTACGCATGCTCACGTCAATCCCAGTTAGCGAGAACTTGCCTCCGAGCGAACCGGCCATTCATGATGTAATGTATCCATCTCATGGTGCCGTTCCTAAGCCCTTGAGCTTCCATGATGAGAACATCAAAGTAGATAAGAAGACAGGCAAGACAACAACAATCCCTATGTTCATAACTATACATGTAAACCAATTCAAAATACATAGGGTACATGTAGATGATGGGGCAGCTACCAACGTTGTACCATATCCTATCATTGAACAACTGGGGCTCACCGACCTAATCAAACCTACGACAACCACATGCTTAAAGTCCTTCAACGGGTCGCGCGTATTAGTCAAAGGCACGATAACTCTAGACTTCGTAGCGGGAGACCAGTTCCCCACATCCGTTGACTTCCTCATCGTCAATGAAATGCCAGGATTCAACCTAATATTAGGAAGACCCTGGTTGGCCCAATTGAGAGCTGTGTCCTCCAATATACATTAGGAGATTCGCCTACCCTATGAGGGTGGTGAAATCTTCATACATGGGGAAGCAGCCTCTCCCCTCATTTCATCACACACAGACGAGGACCAAGGCTCCGAGGTTGAACTCGAAAAGCCTGGTCAAAAGGACTCAAACAAAACACAACTGGTGGGTAGTGAACCTTCGAATACGGGACAAGAGCTTGAAGCTGAAATACCTGCGTTTAACACTATACACGCGTCACCTCATGAAAAAACCAACACGGAAACGACAACCGACATCGAAGCACCTAAAGGTATCGATACCGAAAACATTCTAACGGATGTGTCCTGGACTGAATTGCCATTCAACGTGATCAGCGAAGGAGACAGAGAATACAAAATCATACCAGTCGATACACTCCTTGATAAGAAAATGAAGAAAATCAAGAAACAACTAAAATGAAATGTTACAACATCCGGAACGACGTTAAACTACGAATAGTCCGAAACGACGTTAAACTATAACTCGTCCAAAATGACACTAAACTACGATAAAACCCAAAAACAAAAAGAAATAATAATAAAAAATGCCAACAAAAAAAAATTTTACAACACTCCTTGTCCAGAAAGACGTTAAACTATCATGTCCGCGATGACATAAAACTAGCCACGATCAAAAATGGTCAGTCAACTACGAAATATCCACCATGACATATTACTCGTCCGCACTGGGGCCCAAAACGGCCTTAAACTACGCATTGGGGCCTGAAATGGCCTTAAACTAGTGCAAATCTTATTCTCCTGTTTACATATCGTTTATCATTACTTCTATGCATTGCTTTTAAACAGAAAAGTGAACCCAAAAATACTTTAGTATCATGTCGTGTGTGCAAACAACTTAAAAACCAACAGAAAAATATTTATTCATGCAATGTTGTACAAATAGTGCCTGTTTTCTTCAACATTTTCCAGTTACAATACTCGTATCAATTTAAATTAGCAAAAAAACCGCTAAAAAAAACTACAAAAACACTAAGCGTCCGTGACAGGAGGATCGTCTCCTTTAGAACCACCAGTGTCAGGGGCCCCTACTCCACTAGGGCCAGCCTCATGAGTATCATCGCCACCCTCATGCTGAGAACACCAAAAACAAACAACCAACACAAAAATAAGCAAATGCTAAATATTTTAAATATTATCTAATAAATTAACTTCATAAAAATAAAATGTTTACCATAGGGGATCCCCCTAAGCCAAACTCCAGCCGACGAAGGATTTCTTCCTCTGGAACGCTAGCCCAATCTGTGCCGTCCAGGCCTAAGTCAACGTTTGTCAAAGCCTTACCTTTGTCAACCACTGACCAGGTAGGACGTTTCAGAGGAAATTCACCTACCGACACCTCCCCAGAAGCAGTTGTGATGACCCTCTTAGGCGATTCCATTTCCACAATTGTGTTTTGGACAAAGGTATCGAAGGCGGAATGCAAACCCAAACCCTCCACAAACATCTCTAGTTGCCGCTTTTCACTAGATACCTCTTTTAGTGACTTCTTGTACTGATGTTTATGGTTCTTCTCATCCTGACCCCACTTACGAACCTTGGAAGCAAAAGCCTTCCAATCTTGACACTTAAGGTTCAAGAGATCAATTTGAGCTTTGCATTCCGCCATTCTCCGAGTCAGTGACGCATGACGGTTTAGAAGGTTCCAATACCTGGTGTACATAATCTCCGAGGTTCTCCAAGAACGATCTCCACTTAGTCTAGCAGCAGCAAACTTGTATCGAGCCTTTAAATCGTCATGCTCCTCTGTTACAACAGAGATTTCATTTTCCTTTGCCTGTACTTGTAGCCACAACTGTTCAAAAAAACACCTACAAGTCCACAACGACTTGGCATTGTGTGCAAGGCTTTCTGCAACCCCTTCATAAACAGGCCTTGGCACCTGTTCTACTTCTGGGGAGAGTGTAGTTAGGCTTTCCATACTAATGCCCTCAGAGGGATCCCATCTTAGTTTAGCACCTACCCACGTAGAGAACACGAACATTAAAACGGTACACGTAAGACACGAAGCTCCTAATCTTTAAATGATTCATACCTATATCAGGATGGACTTCCTGGAGATGTTCAACGACTTCTTCCGCGGTCCCATCCACAAAATCCGACTTATTTGGCATCTCTAACCAAATAAGCGGCTGACGGGTACGGGAAGAACTAACCTCAGCGGTCCCCTCAGGGGGAACCGTCTTCATGGGAACGTCCAACCGTACCGTCCTGGTACCGCTGCCTTCCTCTAAGCCAAAAACACGAAAATAAATAAATAAAAGAGTAGGAGCCACAATTAATATAATAAAAACCAACTAAAAGCGAAGACATACCCTGATCCTTGTCACCTTCTAGGGGATCGCCCAAATCCAAGTCACCCTTGAGGAAGCTACTGAACATTTGGTTGATAGCGTCCGGGTCATCTAAAGGTTCAGGGTCAGTAGTCCTCTCTGTTAATAGCTCCGTTCCCCCGCCTTGGCTCTTCTCCGGGCTTTCCTCATTGTTTTTCTCGGTACGCGTATCCTCCTCCTCTCTGATGGTTTCTAAGGCCTGCTTCCTCACTTCATCAAATCGAAAACAATAACGACACATAAGCAATTGAAGCAGGGGTTATAAAGGAATGAAATGCAATAACAAGCGGATGACCTTCGCTTACCAGGTATCTTGAAGTGTATCCGCTTCACGCGTGGCTGGCTTATATCGGCAACTTCCTCCTTGGTGAGTTCAGGTCTTTTCAATTTCGACTTGGCTTTCCCAATGGTCTCTTTAATAACCCGCTCTGCCCGTCTGGCGGTTAAAGGTACATCCGCTAGCTCCACCCCCAGACTGTCCCGCGTATGGATGGAACCGCCAGATGATCCCCCTGTAGTAACAGACACAGACTCATCTATACCTTCAGGGGCATCCTGCAATCTCATTGTCGAAAACAAATGTTTGAACCATGGGCGGGATAGTTGACCTCGATCCCGTAGGACAAACTTGTTGTTCGCATGCACCACAAGGAACTCGGCAAAATAGAGGAGATAACCGATGAAGAAGGCAAAGGTGAAGTGCGATTGTGGAAGCTCGTCTAACAAAGAAACATAGTACCTTGTCATCATGTAACATTTGTCAAAAACATAGTAACTTAATACATGTACCGCCAAACGAGTTGCACACAGCACAAATAACATGGCCTTTTCAGAAATGGGGATTGGACCTTATCGGCCCGATAACACCCTCATCTTCTGCAGGGCACAGTTTCATCATAACCGCTACTGAATATTTCACGAAGTGGGTAGAAGCAACTCCCCTTCGAAAAACGACTTCTAAACACGTGTGCAACTTTATCCTAGAAAACATTGTAACCCGCTTTGGCACCCCTTTGACAATTATCACTGAAAACGGGCCGCAATTCAGCAGTGCCGAAACAAAAACGTGTTGTGATAGTTTGGGGATCAAACACTCGTTTTCCTCTCCTTACTATCCTCAAAGCAATGGGCAAG
>MNCI01008071.1:2736-13097 GCA_015680685.1 Gnetum montanum | reverse complement strand
CAATGGCACTACCAAGTTCAGGAGTATTTTAAGACTCCCTCTCCTAGAAGAGACACTCCACATGCATACCATCCTCTGAATCCATCTACATCTCTTACACCAATAGTTCCACTACCCCCCGCTCCAATGATGCAAGGGGAACTCCCCACTCAACCACAACAATGTAATGCTATGAGAGCTGTAAACCTTCAACCCACTGCTAGTTCTAACAATAGTACAAGGAGAAGACCTTTCTTTAGAACCAATAGTCCAAATAAGCTCTCAAGGCTACAAGCGGTTGAGTCTATGACCACTCCTCCATCAAGTAAGGCTTTGAAGATCCCTTCAAACCAACAACAAAGCTCAACGCATACGGCTATGTTAACACATACCATCACTGACTAGATAAAGGTGGGCCACCTTCCTAGGAAACTCTCTGACCATGGAAGTCCCTTAGTCTACCTCCAAGTCGCTGGGAATGAACCTCGTAAAGCTCTTCTAGACTCAGGTTCTAGATTCAACTTAATATCACGAGAGATGTATAAAGCCTAGAACCTGCCTCCACTAAAGAAGAGCAATATTCAGCTAGAGCTGGCTTACCAGTCCATCACTATTCCCTTGGGATTGGTGGAGGAAATCGTTATCACTATGTGTGGTTGGTCATACCTAGCTGATTTCCTAGTGATAGAAGTCAACAGTAACAAAGGGGACTTCTAAATAATAATGGGAAGGGCATGGCTAAGTACCATAAATGCATGCCTAGGAATCTGCGATCTTTCCTTGGAAATATCTAAGGAAAACATTTATGGAAAGATCAAGAAGAAGAAAGTTCCATGCCTCACATACAGTGATACAGAGGGTGATGACGTACAGGAGTGCTCAACATCTCCTGTATGCAACCGGTGTGCCCAGGAAACTTAGATACAAAGGTGCCTATATGTAGCAACCACACAACAAGAAAACACCCAGTGGTTAATAGTTAATAAGGAGAGAAATTCACCAACATGCATGGAACTGACTGGGGGAATGACCTGCAATGACAACGAAAGTATAGATACATTGGAGTATGAGCATCACCAACTTCCAACCCTTAATCTAAAAACATCAATTGGGAGAAGTTGGACACTTCTAAAAAATTCAAATAAGTGCTCATTATTTCAGATCTCTCCCTTTCAATTTAGTCATGGGGGAGATGGCAACCTATGCTAATCAATTGCAGCCCTCAGTTCTTTTTAAGTTTTTGTTTTACAAATATTTTGTTTTGCATGTTTTTGTTTTACACTTTCTTTAACTTTTCTTGTTTTTTTTTACAACATTGTTTATACTTTTTCATTTCTTTGTGTGTTTGATTACTTTGTTTGATTTGTCACTTAATAAGTGCTCCTGATAATGGTATGAACTGTATTCTATTGGTTGCTAATGTTTGAGTTTTACCTTTAAGTTATGATGTTGATACTAAGGTATGGTTCTTTTGATATAGCGGGCAATGATTCCACATCATCCACGCATCCATAAATTTCTATTGTCTCTCTTGGCTTGGAACTATACAGTCCCTTTTATTCAAAATAATAAGAACTATGAACGAATTAGTGACTGAGCATTTCTCAAACTAAGGAAGGACTCAAGAATTGACAAGGGTGTGACTTCAAGGGGATTTGATGCATTTTTGTTGGCCATTCTCTTGGGTGCTTGGATGTTTTCTTCTTGAGTTTTCTTACCATTCCGATGTTACCTCCTTATTGGGAAGCTGAGCAAATAAAAATAATAAGTCTTTGCATGGTGTGGTTCTCATGCAAAAAATAAAATAAAATAAAACAAGAAAAAAATAGTGAGAATTCAAAGCACACCCCTTAGATGAAATAATCATTAGGCCACAAGCACTGGTTATGGAACTAAAAACATGTTCCCTCTAACTAAGGCCCTTCTCACTTCCTACTTTCTCCTCTTTCGTTTCGTCGGAATGGTGGTGGCTCTTTGCTGGAGGCATTCATGTTACTTCAAGTGGATGGATGGGCCAAATGTATTAATGCGAAGTCACTGAATGTGGTTTGTTTGAGGCTAGATTTGGAATGGGATCTACTAAGTCACATTAATCATTAATACACAAGGGGTTGTACATCACCTTGTTCTTGAGATTCCATTCCATTCTCTTCTTTCCATCTTTCTTCTCCATTTATCACTTCATTACCAATTGTATCAGTAGTCTATATTTTGGTGGATGCATTGTTTTCTTTTTGGTAAACTCTTGTGGTTAAGAATTTAACTCTTGTTTCCAAATGACATTTCTAGAGCCTACGAACTCTTTGAATGTGAGATTTTCAGGGCATTAAAGGCATGAGCCTCCTTTGGGGAGGACCCAATGACATTCCTATTTGGTGCATCCGTTAATTTATTTCCTTTAAACATTTTTGCAATCACCATTTATTTTGTTCATCTCCATCCTTGACATCCCTTTCATCAGAGTTATAGTTGTTTCTTTTTATCCATCTTTCTTGTTCCTTTTCTTTTTCTCCATTCTCTCGCTACCAGAGGTTCGCACTTAGTCATGGGGGTCCTGGTCCAATTTTTTGATTTTTTCCAAACCCCTACACCTTGAGTAGGCACCAATATTGTATCTCCAGATCCATATCAACCATATCACAACTCAGCCAATGGAACTTACACTAAAGCAAGGTATCAATTGCAATATGATTCATTTACCCTTGCTAATATAAGACTGTGTTGTGTGTGCAGATGGTAATCATACAACAATGGATTGGACTTGGAGGGAACACTTGGAATGGATCAGTGCTAAAGCAGCTATGCAAGGAGCAAGATCAATGGCGCGCTTATGGATGGACAACGAAAGGTGCAATCTTGGCATTGGCAACAACAAACTTCTTCTCTCTCTCTCTTTCTCTCTTAGCTACCAAATAAGGATGGATGTCAATTGTACATAGTATTCACTCTTGTTGTCATGAACACTAAGTTTTTTCATGATTTGTAATGATGATCCGTTCACTTGTCACCTCATTCACCATTAGTTCCATTCAAGTCAATAATCCCATACCTTCCCAATATTTTGTAAGGAACTCGAGGATGAGTTTTTATTCAATCATGGAGGTAGGATGGGACGCGATATCGCATGATATCGCAGCCCATCGTTGGTTCTCTAACTAAGTGGTGGCTCTCCCTTGTTTCTCCATTTAGATTTAGATCTTAGCCAAACTCTTGCCATTTTTCCATTCCAGAGTTAGAATAATTTCCATATGCCCGCAATAGCAGTCCCAAAGTGAACGGATCTTTATTCGAGCAATTCTGTACCTGAGCACACAATTGTGTACGACAATAAAGATGAACTTTTGGATAAACCTTGCAGCATATGGATTAAGCTAAATAGGATTTTAATTATTGTTAAATATTTAAATGCTTTCTTAAGGACTTAATCTCTCTCAACCCTCAACTCTCATAGTTAAGTGCATTCAGTACGACCGCTTTGAGCACGTGTGTTACCCATGGTAATCTCGGTAACGAATAGCGTTTGGTAATCCCAGTAGCGTTGCATTGGTTCAGGGTGTGAACAGCAAGTGGGGACAGATACTGATGCTAGGATAATTAAATCTTAGTTAGTGCAGGTTAGTTACTTAGTCTCGTCATCCTTTTCCCTCCTAGCATAGGTGATAAAAACATAAAAGATATAAAAATCACATGTCTCAAGCTTACTTAACCATACAACCATGACAAATACAAGTAAGCTTGGGAGGACAATGATTGATTAACCTTAGGTGTTCCATAAGACGTGTAGGCTCGTAGTCTACGGAGTTCGATCGGATCACACGTGTAACTCTCATATTCGTATGGTTGAGTGTAGGGGTACCTCACCACTCATCACTAAGAAGGATAGACCTTAAAGCTATATTGTGATTACTAGTTATTGAATAGCTATATTATAGAAAATAAGCATCTTTTACTCTTAATTTTGTTAGTTCTAGCATGCACTTGGGTTCATGATTATACTCAAAATTCTCTCATCTATATTTTGGACTACAAATTAAAAGAAGGCATGAGTTTAAATGGTCAAATCAAACAATTCTTATCTTAAACTATGTAGTTTACTAGGCGTCGATGTATATCTTCTCTTTTAAAGAATAAGAAAAAAGGAGCCAACATCGTAGACTTGAAAAAAAAACTTGGATGCATAATTCCATCTCCGTGCATGAAGCATTTCTGGAATTTAACAATTTAAAACACTTCAGAGTTTGAAAAACTTGCTGCGAGTTAACAACAAAAGGTAGGAAGCCTCACTTACATAACAAAGGAAATTTGCTTTAGCTCATGAGAGCAGTTGTTAGGCTTAGCATTGTAAACAGGTTTATCTGGAAAATAGAAATATCCAACAAAGCAAATGATATTTATGATATAAATTTGAAAATGCAGGAAAGAGTCACTGCATTGTTAACTTAATGGAGATATATTTGTCATGGAAACCTGCATAGCAGATACATATTAGATATATATATATATCTCTCTCTATAAATTGGCCAAGACGATCTTAAAGAAGATTATGTTAACCAAGCTTGCCAGATGAGGAAACAAGATTCATAAAAACAAAATAACTCATCCATCCTCTCTTTCTCTACCCATTCCCCAAATTCGTTACACCCTCTAAGTCATGTTTGTTCTGTTGTTATTTGTTAAGGAAAATTGGAAATAACAGCTCAAAAATACCCTAAATAAAAAACGATAGAACAAACTTGACCAAGACGGTGTAACGAATTTGGGGAATGGGTAGAGAAAGAGAGAATGAATATGTCATTTTGTTTTTATGAATCTTGTTTTCTCTTCCAGTAGTTGGGCTTGGTTAGCGTAATCTTCTTTAAGATCGTCTTGGCCAATTCATATATATAAGCTAGTGGAGGGATTCACAAGTTAAGAGTACAATTGAATTATGTTTTGTAAATTTTTCTATTATCATCATCAAGAACATTATTTTAATAAGTTATCCATTACAAAGAAATTGTTTTAAAAGTTAAGTTGTTAAAAAAAGGTATTATTTGTGTAGTTGCATTCAATTTAGGCTACTAAATACCTCAGTGTATCGCAAAAGGTGTAAATTTAACATGTATTGATGTTTTAACTACCATTTAACTTGGTTCAAACCATAAAGCCCACTCAGGGCTCATTCACATCTTATGGTTTGTGAATCATGGCATAACTAATATTTAAAGCAATGAAATTGCTATGATCTATTTTATTTGTCACATGCATTGTTTTCTACTTAACCATGGCCTTTTGCTTTAACTTCGTGGTATTCATTCACTCACAACCCTGAGCATATTTCTAGCCCGCTGGAAACCATGTACAACTAAAATTAATTATCAAAGAATCAGCTAGAAGCCATGTGCAACTAAAATTAATTATTAATTATCAAGGAAAGAATCAGCTAGCAGCCATGTGCAACTAAAATTAATTATTAATTATCAAGGACCATGCCTTTGCAAAAGAATCAGCCATAAATTGTGCGACACGAAAACCCCATTTCAGCTCCTCCGGTGCTGGACCGTTGAATATGGCACTTAAGAAAACGCGCATCTCCAAACATTCGAAGACATAGAGGTTTACTGCAGCAGTCTCGCTTGCTGTATAGAGTTCTGCAGGTAGTGCCAGAACCCTTTCTGGCATGGCCTGGGTTTATATTTTCAGTGTTCCATTTAAATGCGTGTTCATATACTAAAATCCGCGACGGAAAGTCTGGATAAAATGGTGCGGAGTTTTCGGGGTTTGTTGTTAGTGCCATCACAGAAATGGTTATTTTCAATGATAGTGGCCTGGCTTTCCTTTTTTAAATTTTTTAAAGACTTCGCGCGGCGAACCACAGCGACGGCAGTTTGCGCTGCCGTGGGCACTGTGGCGGACGCGGTTGCAGTTGAGGCAGAAAAGCAGGCCGCATAGTAAGTAAGATGACGATGCAGACGCGCACAATTCTGGTGATCACCATCTGGCCGGATCCCTGATGTCAACAACCTCCGGTATCGCCGTTCTCTTACGGTGGGTGGGCGACGGCTTTCTTTGTTTGCTTTTTGCCTTATCTTGGAGCCTGCCTGTGCGTAAGACGTACCGCTTTTGTTTTCTTTTCCGATTTAATGGTGTCTGACTTTGCAGTGTGCAAAATAGGTTTTTCTATTTAGTTACAGGTGTCCACAAAATACACCGCCCTCTCACCTAGTAGTGTCGCTCCAGACGGTTGGCCTCTCTGCAAAAACAAAAGTACATCTGTCAAAAAGTTGATAGAAAACGATGCCAAACAGAGAAGGTGAGGTCAAATTTTTAAGGCAACTTGAACCAAGGTGTCTTATAGTTTAATCTTATTTAATTTGAGCTACTTTTTCTTTCCAATTTAATAAAATGTCTTCCAGAAGAGGCGCCACTCCCACGCAATGTCTTTCAGGGATGTTCTTCTTGTTCCAAACGTAATGATAAAAAAGATCTTTGTCATTTACGATCATTTCTCCAAGATTTGCCAAAATATCAAATAAGCATCTTATTCACTTCTTTCGCTCCAAATTTCCCAAACCCCAACTAAAGCACAAATCAGATTCCTGCGTTTCAGCATCAGCATGGCACAAAACCAAACTTTCTAGAGAGAGCCAGGCCATGGGTACAAAAAACTAGGGAACATGGCTCTAGACAAGGATCTAACTAAGATAGCATCAGAAGCTCTCAAAATCGTTATCGTTAGTGCTTCTAGCTCAGTTTTATGAGCCGGTTTTCGTTGGAGTAGCGTTAAAAAGAATTCTTGCGGTGAAACCAAATGATGAAAAATGTTTAAAACTTTTGGCTATAATGGGCACCACTATTATAAGCCTTGTGACAATCTTTTCATCAGGATAACCAACATGTTTTGAATAATTCTTTAGAAATAGTTTTGGAGGGGTGTGTACTCTTTTGTGATTACCGTCAGGGATCCACCATCTCTAAGAGGAAGCAAGCAATGAAGCTGAGCGGGGCCTCCTGAAAGATAGCCTACACAAATGGTGGAAGCATTTGCGCAAAATTTGCGAAGGTCCGCCACTACGGCGAACGAGGGTTTAAGAGACAGACATGGCGAGTGCAGCGCGAGAGGATAAGCAAGGCCAGCAAAGGGCGGCAGGGCTTTGCGCGGCGTAGGCCAGCTTCGGCAGCGCTGCTGGGTGGAATCGCTCCGGCCCAAGGGAGGCCCACGCCACGGTCAGCAATCTCTTTTATTTTGTTTTTATTTTTTCAAAAATGGTTATTTGTTCATTTTATTTTACGTTTATTTAAAAAAAAATGTTTCCTTCAACCATTTGCATTTCCACCAACCTCGAAAGGTGTTCTTGCACCGCGATACTCGAAATTTGTTTTTTTTTGTGTTTTCGATTGCTTGGCTGACCTTAAATTTGTTATTTCCTACCCCAAGTTCTTTGCATTTTTATTTTCTTTTCTACATTTAACATTCATGACCAATGTCAACCCGTCTATTTCAACTTGCAGCCTTATATTTTATTAAAAAAAAAATAAGAATAAGAGAAAGAAGGGCTGAATTAAACGTTTGACCTTCCTCTCCCTTTCCTTTATAAAAGGTACCGTCACACAAAATCTTTAGATGTCAAAAAGGCCAAAAGCCTTTTTAGTGATTCTTCATCCTCAACCATTCCTCTTAGTTTCCTAGACAAATTTAGGTCCCTTCAAGTTAAAGAAGATGACCTAAGCTATGATTTGTACTTGAATAAATAGTTCTTCTCAAGTTACCAAGTGTCCAATAGACCCAGCATAAGGATCTGCTCTAAGTTTACAATTAGAGGGACATGCAAGCAAGTTTATGCAAGTAGTGGTTCCTCTTCAAATGAAATACAAAACTCAATCTTGAGCTAAGTGGCTCTATTTTGATTTTGTTCTTTGTTTAATTCTGTGTTTAATCCTATTAGTCAAAAGTTCAATTCTAGTTGATACCTTAAAGTCATTGTGTGGATGCAGTTTTCTAGCACAAAAGCCTTTTAAATAAAATCTGCCTGTATTTGGTTTACATTTCTTTTTTAAAAGAAATCACCAATATTGCTTTTGTTCTGTTTGGATTTAGTATTAATTTATTTCAGCCAATTTACATTAGCACTCTCTTAGTAATACAAATTATCGACAATATTATAATAATCTTAAGAAATCATTTTCTTGCATAAAGTTTATTTTGAAACTAGTTCTTTAAAATATCTAAATACTACATTGCTCTTCCCAGCTAAGATTATTCCTAGGTTACCATACCCAAATCTGTGCATCAATAGCTTCAAAATAAAAGAAATGATTTTTCATAGTTGAATCACCCACATCATCTAGTCAAACTATCTACCAAAAACATGCAAAATGAAAAATATTTTGAAACTTATTACATGAGATCCCCAACAAATTTTAGATTATTTAATTAGTTGGTTGGGACTCATGTTTTTACCTTACTAGATTTATCACATGAATATTATTATTTAGGTGTATTTAAAAATTCCAACATTTGATTTTGTGCTTAGTATATTTGTTTTATTTGCTTAGATGCCTTAACTTTTTGTTTTTGGTAAGCATGGTATTTAATTTTATGATTTGTAATTTATTTGCTAAACATTTCCTTTACTACTATGTAGTTTTACTTATGTATGCACAATGGGGTTTTTTTCAAGGTGTATGACTTGTTAGTTAAAATGTGCAACTTGCATTTTATAAGTTGCAAGTTACATCCAATTCGCCAAGTCATAGGTTAAATCCCAAGAGATACAAGCATTATGAGGTACAAGCATTATGAAAGTAAATTGTTGAAACTAAACTAGTTCAATAAATCCATGGTTAGAATGAGATTAATCCAAAGAAGGTGAAGCTAACCTAAGATTGACCGATGATGAGCAATCAGGTACCCCTACACCCAACCATACGAATCACTAAGAAATTACATGCAATCCAGTCAAATTCTATGGATCTATAGTTATCTTATACATTAGTTCCTCTAGGAAGTGAAATGGCATTGAGAACATTCGTTGTCTTCCCAACTACACTTGTGAGGCTCAAGGGTATGGTGTAAGTGTAATTGAGGTATATGAATTTTTATCATTTTATGTTTTATGGATGTAATCACCTACAATAAGAATAAAGGGTAGAGTAGATTGAAACTAATGTCTATTGCCTAGCTAGCCTAGCACAAATAACTGCCCCATTTTTTTGAACACATCCTAAACACATATAGCACTACTGGGCTACCAAATGTTAAGTGTTGCTAGGTTACCAAGTACTATATGAATGCTCAGAGTGGTCATACTTGTGTTCATTAATTGCTAGAAATAAATTGCTTAATGAAATGCATCAAAGTGAAGAACAAGAAAGTAAAATGCTATTCTCAGTGCTGTAAGGATTGTCAACAGAATTTGTTTTATTCCCGTCACACTGTTCTCAGGTACATCAGTGTTCAAACAAAGAACCATACTCACTTTAGACTCCTTCTACGAGCACTCAGAAAATATTCTAACTCTAAGAAAAATGAATTGCAAGAGCTTCATTACTTTGCTTGAAAACTGAAAACTAAAACTATTCAAAACCAACTCAAAACAGGAGCCTAGGCATGGTATTTATAGATTTTGGGATTATACCCCAACATCAAACATCAAACATCGAATCCAGGCCTCAACGTCATGTATGTGACATCGCGGTTGATACAAATGATGATTCATCATACCCCCATGATTGAATGAAAACTCGTCCTTGAGTGAAGAAGAGGAGGAACAAGTTCTTTACAATATAACATATTGGGTAGGTATGGGATTATTAACTGACATGATAAACTAACTTAGATGAAATAAACATATAGACTCTGAGTGCTCAAGTGTACAGAATTACAATGTTTACAATAGTGGGTGTTCATGAGAAGAGGAGTGAACACCCTAGAGAATATCAACATCCAACACCTCTTGGCAGTAAGAGAATGAGAGAGAGAGGAGAGATCCTTCGATCAAGAATGGTCCTCATTATGTGGTACTACTGCATCATCCTTGGTGAAGATAGTCCTACTTCTAGTCCATGCTTACCACTACAATCACAACAAGATCAAGAATAGTATGCAATGTGTAACACATAACTATTAAATGCCTTGTCTCATCAGTGGTTACACTCAGCTAAGCTATGATTATGGTAGATTGGTTTCTTTGGTAGTGTTAGCAGGAAGGCTGACAGATAGGGTTAATTAAATTAAGTGGTCTATTAAATTTGAAAAGGTTCAATACAAGGAAATATTTGAAGAGGGTATAAGAATTCACAATAATGAAAAGAAGAATTCATTGAAAACTATTTTGAAGATGTGTACAATTGGATGTCATTGATGGGGTAAACAGAAAAAATTTGATTGTAAAAATGTCTAA